>JAMZAV010009624.1:0-48039 GCA_024449915.1 Sweltsa coloradensis | reverse complement strand
GGTCAAGTTGGCAAGTGATGCCCAAACATAAATTCATTGACACCTTGCGACGAAAAATTAATGTTCGAACATTCCGACGAAAAGATTATGTTCATGGAAACCATGTCATGCAGGAATACAGGCTTCCCCCAGAACCAATGTTGTCATAGCAGCAATAACTACTGCTCTTGCTCGACTTAAACTTTACCTGGAGCAACTCGACGAAAAGTTTTGTATTTCGATACGGATAGTATCATTTTTGTGAGTCGACCTGGCGATGTAAACCCACCAACTGGTGATTTTTTGGGTGATTGAACAGATGAAATTGCAGAGTATGGACCTGGATCGTACATTTCCGAATTCAACAGTGGTGGACCCAAAAATTACAACTTTAAAGTAATTTGTAATGGAAACCCTGAAACTGTGAAAACTGTTTGCAAGGTGCGAGGTCTACGGTTAAATTATTCAGCTGCAAAAGTGGTTAATTTTGATTCAATGAAACAGAGTATATTAAAACACAGAGATGATGATGATGATGATGATGATGATGATGATGATGATGATTCGGCTGTCGGCTGTCGGGCCGTGCGGACGTGTGTCGCTCCGCTCCGCGAATGCATGCGTGCATGCATGCTAGTAACTGACTAGGCTATTGTTGCTTCGCGTAATCTATTCTTCCGCGTAGTGTAGTGCAAAGTTAATTGATTGTGTTTTGTTGGTGTTTTTAACGGAGCAAGTGTTGAATTGGTCGACTCTGACTGTCTCTAGCACAGTCTCGGCCGGTGTTTCTTCGCGTAATTTATTCTTTCGCGTAGTGTTGTGCAAATGTGGTGCAAAGTAAAAAAAAAATGAGTTTTGTTGGTGTATTCAACGCAATAGGTGTTGATTTGTCAGGCTCTGACTGTAACACAGTCCCGTGTGGGTTCGTCTCCCCGTCCCTGTGCTGTGCAGGCGGACTTGACGCAGGCTCGTGTGGTGTAACATTGCCTCTATGTTCGGCTGGCTGTCTACACTCTCCACATCATTATCGACGGCAAGTTGTTGGTGACGTGTCAATGTACTGGGTCCAGGCTTCATGAAACATCGAAGTTATACAACATTCCAATGGCAATTACGTTGCTAGAGTAGCTTGACCTACGATAACGCTTATTCACTCGTACATACTACATAATCAGGAATAAACACAAACACTTTAAGTGGTTGGTGACTACGCTAACTACAATCACATAATCTGTTGATCAATTTAAATAGTTGAATTAAAATGACTTCTGTAAATAGTGAAGCCCAAATTTATATGTTACCGCTACCTAAGGAATTTCGCTGCCATGAGTGTTCTCTTAGAACATCATCTGGATGCAAAACGAGAACGGCTGGTAGCTACAGGCGTCATGCTGACTTATCACAACATCTTAGAAGATATCATAACTTGGCTCTTCACTTCAGGTGTGTTAAACATGACATAATTCTCAAGGATTTGAAAGTAACAAAATCCCACTGGAAGGCAATGCATGGATGTGAGCCCTTGGTAGCAGAATCTGATAGCGACGATGAAGTGCAACCAGTTGTTGGCTCTCCCATTTTTCCCCCAACACAAAATGTATGGACACTAAGAAATAGAGATGTAACACTTACCATGTCCCCAGTGAGATGCGTAAATATACCCCCTGCCCTCGGGAGAAACGTGACACCGGGGTCCCCCAATCATGAAAGTAGCTTTGTTTCAGTTCAAACAAGCATAAATGAAGATGTCAACGAAAGTTTTAATTGGGGTAACGACTGTTCTCCGCCAGGCACATATGACCCTCTTGTAGAGGCGCGCCAAGCTAACGTAGTTGCTTATATTAACAGGCGGAAGCAACATACGGACAATGAGTCATCAAAGAATCCTCCGGCCTCTATATGTCATGCTGCAAGAATGGGAGATATCAACAGCAATTCCTCTGATCATATCGATTCAGAATATAATGACACAACTCCAATTAATAGTCAAATAACTGATTTGGATTCACTAAACATTGCGAGTTCTCCCGTGTCAGAACAAAACAGACCAATTAATGAAGTCATAAACCGCCCTATACTACAGGATTCATCTACACAAATCAATTCCCCAACTCAAGATAATATCATCAAGCCTATTAATGATAATAATGTGGATGTGGCCCCAGAAAGCAGATCTGCAAGGTGGATAAGTCGACTAGAAAGAGCGTACGAGGAAGGATGGGACCAATTTGAAGAGGAGATGGCAGAGGTTACTGCAGAAATACAATCCCTTGCAGACGAGAAGAAGGATAATATGAGAGGAACGCCACCACCAGGTCGTCATCGGCAACCTGGAAATCGTGGTAACAACCGTGGAAAGTCGCGGTCTGATGCAGGTGGAAAGCGGGGTAATGGTGTTCCAGAAAGGCGAAACGAGCGGCACATCCGCAACCCTAGTCCTGATCAAAATGCAGACGACGCCATCGATGGGCGACAGGGAGCTGCCCCCCAAGAGCAACAAGGTCAGCAGTTCAATGGTAATGATGCAAGTCGGTTGCAAAAGCTGTACCGGGTGAGTAAAAAACAAGCATTTGAGGAAATAATGCAAGGTTCTTCAGCATTCTGTAGCGTAGACAAAAACAAGTGGAAGATTACTTTAAAGACTCGTTCAATAATCCTGACTATAACTGGACACCACCCCCCAACATAATTCCAAATTTGCATTCGGAAACTACTGGAGATGATGATATATCCCGCCCTATTACAGCAGGGGAGATAAAATCACGCCTCTTTAGCATGAAAGACTCAGCGCCTGGGCCAGATTTCATAAAATATAGTTTCTTGAAGAAAATAGATAGTGAATGCAACTTATTATGTGCGATCTTTAACATTTGCCTTAAGTCAAAACGAATTCCACTGGCATGGAAAAAGTCAAGAACTGTGCTAATTTACAAGGGAAAGGGTGGTAGGGATGACTTGTCCAATTGGCGACCTCTTACATTAGGATCAACTATGAGCAAACTATATGCAGGAATCCTGGGAGGAAGGCTATCGAGCTGGGCATCTAGTAACAACATCATTTCGCCAATGCAAAAAGGGTTCATGGAATTTGAGGGATGCCTAGAGCATAATTTTGTCCTGCAATCTATAATTGACAACGCCAGAAGGCACAATAAAGAGGTATATGCAGCTTGGCTTGATCTTTCAAATGCCTTTGGGTCAGTACCACACGAGTATATGAAGGAGGCACTAAGACAACTGGGCGTACTGAAGACGTTCTAGAGATCATAGCTGACATGTACCATGGAAGTGTTACTAGAGTTAGAACAGGTCAAGGCTATACAAATGATATTGAGCTCAAAGCTGGAGTGAAACAAGGGTGCCCGCTAAGCCCAATTCTGTTTAATTTAGCTATTGAGCCAATCATTAGAGCGATTACCAACTTAAGTGATAGTTGTGGGGCTGAAATTCATAGTCAATCGATTTCCATACTGGCCTATGCCGATGACTTTGTTTTAGCAGCTAAAAATGAATTGGCTCTACGACGTCTTTGAGAATGGCTGGGGATGCAGCCAAGTGGGCAGGACTGACATTTAACCCAAAGAAGTGTGCTCGCTCAGTATTGACTGCACAAAAACACGAGATACGCTTCCAACTGTATTCCTCATACAAGGTGCTCCAATGAAAGCATTGAACGATGGGGAGGCGTACCAGCATCTGGGCGTTCCTACTGGATTCAGAGTCCAACAAACGCCAGTAGCTGAACTGGAGAGAATGTGTGAAGACCTACACAAAATTGATGTTTCTCCGTTAGCACCCTGGCAGAAGTTAGATGCCGTAAGGACTTTTCTCCTCCCACGGCTTGAGTTTATAATGCGTAGGGGAGGGATGAGAAAGACTGCCTTTTATAAATTTGACCGCAAAATGAAGGCGGCCGCGAAACGGTGGCTGTCACTCCCTCGACGTGCCAGCGCAGAGGTGGTGTACATGCCCATGGCAGAGGGGGTTGCAGGCCTGTTACCAACTAATGACTCTGTAGATGTGCTGGCGGTAGCCCATCCGTTTCGGCTTCTTACGGCCAGCGATCCACTTTGTAAGGATATTGCGTGGTCCTCACTAATGGAGGTAGTTAGGAAACGTATTGGTAGAGAACCAACGGTCCACGACTGCTGCCAGTTCCTTTCGGGAAGCATGGTTGGTGATCTGGGAGTAGAAGTAATGACTTCAGTTCCATTTGGACTAGAGCACGTAATGCTACAAGGAGGCTACAAACACGCATTGGGTGTCAGTGGGGGTACAGTGAGGCAAGAGGTGAGATAGCCATTACAATAAATATGCCAAATCGGACACCCGATTGGCATACTATACCGCCAAAGGCTCGCGGCTATTTGGCTAACCAACTAAGAAATGGTCTCCGTCACAACTATAAAGAAAGACTTCTTCGAAAGCCAGACCAGGGAAAGGTGTATAGACATTCTAGTAAATCTCAGGCTAGTAACCATTTCATGTCAACTGGGCGATTTACACGGTTCTGTGACTGGCGGTTTGTTACAAAGGCGCGATTAGATACAGTGGGGCTAAATGGTACTCGGAGGTACGGAAATGCTCCTACTAACTGTCGCCGGTGTGACTATGGGCACGAAACTTTACCACATGTTTTGAACTCGTGTCGATATCATACTACTGCATGGACAGAGAGGCATAATGCTGTGTTGAACAGATTAGTTAAGGCTATTCCGAGGAATCAGGCAAACACAATCCGAGTTAATCAGAAGATTCCAAATTGCGATCTGAGGGAAAGACCTGATCTAGTTATTACGAACATCATAACAAAGGAAGCTTGTATAGTGGACGTTACTGTACCCGCCGAGAACCACGACGACGCCTTGTTAGCTGCTCGAGATTACAAGATCAGGAAGTATACGCCACATGCCGAAGTGCTTAGAAGCCAGGGGTTTGAAAAGTGTGGTTGAAGCAGTGGTTGTGGGTAGTCTGGGATCGTGGGATACTAGGAATGATCGGGTTGTGAAAATGCTTGGAATTGGAAAAAGGTACTCTACCCTAATGAGAAAGTTGATGGTCAGTGACACTATCCGGTGGAGCAGAGACATTTTTATTGAACATGTAACTGGGCATCGACAATACAACTGATGACGTAAATACAAAAAATACTAACTGTATACATATTTTAATTCGTTTTAACAAACGCAGAGATTGCGTGATTTATGGTGTAAGCAAATAGGATTGACACAACGGTTCGTCTTAGACCTATTTTGTTTTGTATGAATATTATATTATTGCTTCAATTTGAGAGGTGCAAAGGAGTCTACATTGTATGCATGTACGTTTTAGTATTATTGTGTGTACCTGATATAGATTATTGTTATTGATTTTAATATGTTAACAACAATTGTCCAATTTTACCGTTTTATGTGTCTGTCTGGTGAGGTGCAATATGTATGGTGTTTTATGCTTTAAAACAATGTACAATGTATTGTAAAACTTTGTATATTTAGTCAACAACTTCAACTGTTATTGATAAATTGTTGGTTGACGCAATGTAATGTGATAGATACTAATAAATGATGATGATGATGATGATGATGATGATGATGATGATGATGATGATGATGATGATGATGATGATGATAAAGCAGAAGATGATGAATCCATGATCATTACCATGCCACACAAAATTGCACGAGTGAAACATTTTAAGATTGTTTCTAGAGAACAAAGGAAAATAAACGTGCAGTTTGTAACAAAACGAAAAATTGTAAATGATCACGACACGCTGCCATTTGGATTCATTTGAAGCAATGACATTTGAAGCAACTAAACATTGTGTGAACATGAACTTTAACGTACTCGTTGTACGAAATGTTATAAGAGGCCAATAATACTATAGATAGTGGGCCAAGTAAATACAGGGTTTTTTTAAACATAGAGTTACATCACCAAACTCTATGTGGACCTTTCCCTCTAAAAAACAAAAAAGGAACCCTATCCATTGGCTGAAACTTTGACGTAGTGATGGGGCTTTTCTAACTAATTTCAGCCAGGTGATTATCAATGCTATATAAGAAGCTATGATAAAAATATTCAAACAGAAGTAAAAATGGATCCGCAGTGAAAACATCCATTTACAGCATTGATTTGTGGACCCACTGGATGTGGAAAATCACATTTTGTGACCAAATTTATTCAACATCTCCCAGCCATGGTGAACAAACCAATCACTGAAGAAGTATGGTGCTACTCTGAATGGCAAGATCTTTACGAGAAAAATGATAATAAAATTGTACGTTTTCATCAAGGATTACCTCAACTTGAAGATTTTCCTCCTAATGAAGGCGCAAGACTAGTGATTGTTGATGATATGATGCGTGAAGCAGATGAAAGAATTGTTGACTTATTTACCAAAGGATCTCATCATCGTAATTTGAGTGTAATGTTTATTTCGCAAAATATGTTTCACCAAGGAAAAGGAAGAAGAGATATTTCATTGAATTCACACTATCTTGTGTGTTTTAAAAATCCACGAGATCGAGCACAAATTAGTCATCTGTCTAGGCAAGTTTACCCAGACAATCCAATTTTTGTACGGGAAGCTTTTGAAGATGCTACATCTTCTCCCCATGGATACCTCTTGTTTGATTTTAAGCAATCTACACCAGACATTATGCGTTTTCGCACTTTGATATTTCCCGACGATAAGTCTTGCTTCGTATATCTTCCAAAAACTTCTATAAAACGTAATGATGTTACTCAATCTTCATCATTCGTTCAACATGTCTAGTACCGTACTAAGTCATTCTGATCTGCTTCGTGCTCTTCAGCGGGCTAGTCCAGCAATGAGAAAATCAATTATAAAAGCTGCTGATTGTGGTTTGATAAAGTCAATTTGTGAATGTGCCGACAACACTTTAAAAGGACGTGTAACCCTAAACAACTCTCAGAAGAGGAAACTTGCTCGTCACAAGAAGGTGCTGAGAAAACTTGTGCGGCGAGGTGAAAATTGGAAAAGAAAAAGGAAAATTTTGCGTAAGATTAATAAGCAAAAATTTCTTCCTAAATTTGTAAATACTAGAAATTATAAGAATGTTGATTGGAAGCAAGTAGATGAAGATATCTTAAGTGGTCCCATTGACCAAATTGGTGTGGCGGTAAGTGCAGATGATAAATTAGAAATGTTTGTTAAAGTAGTCGTAGAACCTCTAAATGAGCATGCACACCCCTTGAAATTAAGAATTAAAGGTAAGCCAGCCCCATGGTTAACAGCAGAGATTAGGAAATCCATGCATAGAAGAGACCACTTGCGCAAAGAATTTAGAATTTTAGAAGGCAGTCAACGTGGGAGGAATACAAGAAAGTTAGAAATAAGTTAAATAATCAAAATCGTTTTCTAAGCATGAGAAATTTAAGTCTCTTTTTGATAAATGATATTTCTCAAAATCTTTATGCGTCAGGTATAATAAAGGTTGACAGGTTAACAAAGGGGAAAAAAAAAGGAAGATAGCTCTTTGGGAAAACAGAGAAGGGGGGGTATCCTACACGTTTTAATCCAGAAAATTTGCTGTTTGTTACAAAAAAGTTTTTTGGGTGAACGATGTAGATTTTCCCATGGAAATTGGTAAAAAGTTTAAAGTTTTTAAAAAAAGGGAAAGCAGAGGATCTCCCGAAAATACAAATTTGAAATAATAAAAGGAAGTCATTGAGCAATCAAACGCCTTAAAAATAGAAGCTCCGCAACAATTCAAGAAAATTCAATCCCAAGTTTTTAAGAATGCGCATCAATAGTGGATTTAGCGTTTTAAATTTCCCATTTCTTTCTTGTAGGTGATTTCCCACAAAAGTGAAATTGGCAAGGGTAACGCCTATTTATAAGGGTAAAGGTAAAAAGAGTGATAGGAATTCTTATCGAACTATATCAACTCTTTCCAATTGTAGGGAAAATTATTGAAAATATTTTAAAACAAGGGGTTTATTACATGAAGTGGATGCATCTAAAGGGTTTTAAGTGAAAACCAGCATGGGTTCAGGAAAGGTAGGTCAACGCAAAGTGCCCTTCTAGCATTTACAGATTTTACAGATTTTATCTATAAAGGGTTTTGAGTAACGTAATGGGAAGGTTGGAGCTGTCTTTGTGATCTAAAGGAAAAAGCATTTGATTCATGACCTTTTTCCCTCTTTTAATTAAAATTAAAACCAGGATAACGTAGTCCTCTATTTGTTATTCAATTTGGCGGATTATTTTTAATAGAAAATGTTTATAAATCTGCAAAATATAGTTCATAAGTATTAAATATTTTGTGGGTACCCAAGGATCAATATTAGGAATCCTGTTATTTATTTTTTATATAGATGATATATACTATAATGGGAGGCATCAATTAATTTATATGTGATGACTGGTCTTTTTTTAGAAGGTGTGGATGTCGAAGAGTTTCGTAAGACGTCTTCAAGAAGTTCTAAAGAGGATGGATGATTGGTTTAAAACTCAAGAACTTTATATTAATTATAACAAAACAAATTTTATGATTGTTCATAAGGCTAATGATGATTCATTTGACGTTAAATTGTAATGGTAAATTAATTTTAGAGTGTATGAATTTAAATATCTTGGAGTTTTCTTAGATTGTAATTTAAATTTTAAAAAACATTTTGAATAGTGTTTAATTAAAGTATCATCAGTAATTGGAACTATAAGTAGAATGAAGAGGTTTGTAACTGAGAGAATGTTTAGGTTACTTGTAGACTCTTATATTCACTCTGTTATGATTATTGCTTAGTGGTTGGGCAGTAAGACCTTCTTCTGAGTATGTTGTACTTCAGAAGAGAATTGACCAATCTGTTTGATTTATTTCCTTGAGCCAAAGATTTGCAGTCTGATTGTTTCACGATTGAGGAGAGGATGAAGTTTTAGCGTGCTGGTTAATATATACAAAATATTGAAAGGTATGTTTTTTAGGTATTCTACCAAATATTTTTAAAATTGTTGATCGTGATAGAAATTCTACTTTTTTAAAAATAAATCATGGAAGGTCCTAGATTAAATTCTGAAGCATTTAGGAAAGTCCCCTTAGGTACAGAGGCGATCCTATTGAAATTCAATTTCTTATGATATTAGAAGCCAGTTTACTGATCTAGGGGAAATTGTACAAATTTTAAAAATAAAATTGAAGCAATGAAATGAATCAAAGAGCAAAGAATGAAATTTTTTCTATTTATTTGTAGGGTTTTTGTTCTGTGTATTTGTGAAATGATAATTACCTTCATGAGTTCTTGTTAATGATTTTGCTTTTCTCTTTGTCATTATTGCTTTGATTTATGATATAAAAAAATGTATTTTCAATTATATTTTTCTGCCTAGATTGTTTTGGTTGCGCCCCACTGATGGAGGGTTGCAACTTGAGTTAGGTGTCCTGTAGATTGCTGTGATCAGTTGACATGAAACAATTTTAAATAATTATATATCTGATTAATTATAATATTGGAGGTCAAGATTTTTTGTACTAAAATGTTATCAAGATTTGAACACAAAAATGAAGATTGATCAAAAGAATAAAGATTTCGCGTTCGGTGGTTTCTTTGCGAAAGTTTTTGATTATACTCCCTGATTTGCTGTTCCTGATTTTGGCAAAACTCATATCGTTTGAGCGGGATCGTCTAATAAATCAGTTTTTTTTTCTTTTTTTTTTTAAATGTTATTTTTTTTCCTTTTGTTTTTTTCCCCTTTCTTTTTTTTTCTTTCATTCTACAACCCTTTTTTATTTGAATTATTCATTAAATGCATTTGATGTATTATTTTTGTTACCAAAATTTTTGGTTTAAATGAATTGTTGTAAGCTTATATTTCAAATATTACGAAAATGTTAGTTTATGTTGTTTCTGCATCTTGTTATTAGATTTATTTTGTTGTCCTTCTTTGGAAATCAGTTTTTATAACTGAATAGGATAGACGTTAAATAAATAAATAAAAAAATAAAAAAACAGACTGGCGGAGCAATTCTTTTCCCCTTTTACTTGCACCTCTTTTGAAATGGTCTTCTTGGAAGTATTTTTTAAAACATGGGAATCATACAAAAAAAATGTTACTGATAGATCCTGATTCACTTGGTAGGATTCAACAACGTGCAGAAAATCCTGTTAATAATACCATATCTTCACTTGATCAAGAAATGGAACACATATAAAACTAAAACACCTTACAGATGATGAGAAGTGGTTGCAGTATAAGCAAGTACTTGCACGTTTCTTACACTTTACAAATGAGTTACGTCATCCCATAACGTTACCCATCATTCAAGAAAATGTAAATGAAAAAGTGAAAAGTGAACTTGCAATTAAAACTGAAGAAAAAGAATATTACAAAGATTTTATTAAAATTCAAACTCTGAAATCTCTTCCTAAAATGGTCAAAAATATAGCAGAGTTGTTGTATGATATTCTACATAGTGCAGAAATAATAAGTTGGGATAAATTCGGAAGTGTCAGTGTCAGAGGTGAAAAAATTCACGGATCATCCATCATCGATCTCATCTCTGATGTAGTACGTAATAGAAAAGATACCTCTCCTCAGGGGTGGGAAAGGTTTTCACATGTTTTAGCAGAACTTAACATCCCCCAAGAATATATAGGCAATGCAAGGCGCAAAGAATTCATTCAACAATTGCAGAGTAATGAGCAAACACCTACGTCATCAAAGATTACTTCAGTGAAAAAGATTAAAACAAAACGCTATCAACCTTGGCAGCGTTTCAAATTCTAGAATGAAAATCAAGGACTCGTCAACTTCTTTCTAAAATATATATTGATCCATCACACACGGGTGGATTTGCAACAGCTGATGCTTTATGGAAAGCTACCAATAAAAGTATTCCAAAGAGTGATGTTATCAAGTGGCTTCAAACTCAAGATGCATACACACTTCATCGATCAATAAGAAAAAGATTTCCACGCAAAAAGTACATTGTCAACAACATCGATGATTTATGGCAAGCAGATCTCAATGATATGCAATCATTACAGCAAGAGAATGATGGGTACCGCTACTTGCTTACGGTAATTGATGTTTTTATTAAATATGCCTGGGCAGTTGCACTACGTTAATAAAACAGGAGGTGAAGTCACACGAGCATTTGACAAAATTATATCTCAAGATAAACGAAAACCATTGAATTTTACAAAACAGATAAAGGAAAAGAGTTTATAAATAATTCATTTAAAGTATTTCTCAAAGAACAAAACATTAATTATTATCATAGTAATAATCCAGATACGAAGGCCAGTATTGTGGAACGTTTAAACAGAACTTTGAAAACAATAATGTGGCATTATTTTACATAATACAACATGTATCGTTATGTTGATGTATTGCCACAACTTTTACATGGCATACAATCATACAGTTCACAGATCTATAAAAATGGCACCTGCACAGGTTGACGAAACCAATATTTTGCAAGTTTGGAAATATTTATACCAAGACTTATAAAAAAGTAAATCTAAAAGTAGCAAAGTTTGCAATTAAAAGTTATGTGAGGATAAGTAAGGAGAAAGCTACTTTTGAAAAAGGATTTGAAAAGAATTGGTCTGAAGAGATATTTAGAATCAAGCGTATCATTACACGTGCTCTGCCAGTATACATCATTGAAGACTTGCAAGGAGAAGAAATTGAAGGAACATTTTATGAAGTAGAATTGCAGCAAGTGAGGATAAGAAAAGAACAAATTCATAAAATAGATAAAATTGTTGATACCAAGGGCAAAGGACTCAGAAAGAAAGTGTTGGTCAAGTGGAGAGGTTATCCGGCAAAATTTAACTCTTGGCTACCTGCATCTCAAGTGATTAATTTAAAATAAGTGGGTTTTATGTTACTCTTCCTAGTAACAGCTCAATGAAAACATTTGCAAATAATACAACAGCACACTATATAACTCAATTGAAAGATCCAATAAGATTATTTGGGGATTGGGAAGTAGCTCTTACAGAGTTTCACTATCCACAGGCATTATTGAATGTGTCTGAGGGTAATAATGAAATCACAGTAATTATGAACGATACTGATATTAAAGATGTAAACCAGGTATAAACAATGATGACTGTGTATGTTAAACCTGGCTACTACGCGAACGTTGGTGCACTCATGAGTGCAGTGAACAATGCTATTACTCCCACTGTAAGTAAGTAAGTTTTATTTCCACACACATAGCGTATTACATTATAATGAAATTGGTGGATTTAAAATTGATACAGCAACAGAGGGTGGTTATTTGGTGAAGTCTAAATTTGGTGGAGATGCAAAAGTACATTTAAGTCCAGAGCTTGCAAGTCAATTGGAATACGAACCAGGTACTGATGCAGGTAATGATCCCATTGCAAAACATACTATGACCTTGGGAGCTGGTATACCTCATCATATCTAGGGCGACGGTCGTCGCCCGGCAGACAAGCGATGCGACTGCTTAGGCGACACCGAACTCCGGCCTATATACAGCTACGAGAGTTGGGGGGTTTTCAGCTATCTGCACACGCCGCCCCGAAAGAGTTACAATCTTGAAACTCGGTATATGACCTGGTAAGTGGCCCCATGACATACCAAAAAAAAAAATCAACCCGATCCGACAACTCGTTCTGTGTTAAAAAGGCTCTCAACATCGTCAAATTCCTTAAGGCTGGCTGGCTGGCTGGCTAGGAGTTCTCCGCGGAGATTAATTTAGCCTACAGAGAAAACGGTAAATCTTAGAACTATGAAACTTGGATCATACTTAGGTGTACTTCAGACGCAGTGACATTTGCTTTCAAAACCAAAATCGGGTAACAGGGACCGGAGAAAATCAAAATTTGGATGATAATCAAAACGCGTAATTACCAAGGCGTGGTAATTTGTACAAACTTGAAATTTAACATGCTATTAACCATTATAAATATCTTGCGTCCAAAACACAAGGGGCTAAATTTGGGATGACCATGGGCCCAAAAATGACAAAAAACATATCTGAACTTAAGAAATGAATCATTCAAAGAAAACGCTACAACTGAGATGTTTCAAACGTGGAATACATTTTGATATCTCTCATTCTTTATCACTTTTGAATATGGAAAGCAAAATTGGTTAAACGGGTACCGGAAAAAAAACGAAATTATCAAAAGTAGGTAATTCCGTACTCTTATGAATAATACGCCTATACTGAGAAAACGGTTCATCTTAGAACTTTGAAACTTGGGCCACACTCAGATGTACCTCATATAACAAAAACCGGGCAATTGGGACCGGGGAAAATCAAAATCAAAATCAAAATCAAAACGCGTAATTACTCAGGCGTAGTAATTTGTACAAGCTTGAAATTAAACATGCTCTTAACCATTATAAATATCTAGTGCTTATGCTAGTGCGTTGGTCTTGTTGTTAGCGTATCTGCTTCCAATGCAGAAGGGCCAGGGTTCGATTCCCGTAAAGTCAAAAGTTTTTTATCTTCTGATTTGGACTTAAGTCTATCAGTTCTTGTCTTAGGAGTTTGTAAACGGTGACTTTGGAGCCGTCCTAGCAAAATCAAAACGCGTAATTACTCAGGCGTAGTAATTTGTATACAAGCTTGAAATTAAACATGCTCTTAACCATTATAAATATCTAGTGCTTATGCTAGTGCGTTGGTCTTGTTGTTAGCGTATCTGCTTCCAATGCAGAAGGGCCAGGGTTCGAACACTGAAAATCAGTTATATAACTGAGTGGGTAGACTCTAAATAAAATTTATTTATTTATTTATTATTTATTCCCGCTAAAGTCAGAAATTTTTATCTTGTGATTTGTACTAAGTCTATCAGTTCTTGTCTTAGGAGTTTGTAAACGGTTGACTTGGGGCCGTCCTAGCAACGAAGCACATAATAAATTCAGAGTTGTTCTGAATCGGCCTTGTTGATTCTGGCGTTGATCCGCGGGTGTTCGCACTGTCCATACCACTGATTGATATATTTCCTATTAAAAATATCGATCTTTGGTTGGTTATCGCTCACTCGTCGATTGCGTCGGGGCCTGCAGGGTTGGCTTGGTCGCTTTGATTTAAAGTCCCCCACTGAAAATCAGTTATATAAACTGATTGATTGATTGATTGATTGATTGATTGATTGATTGATTGATTGATTGATTGACGTCTAGTCTAGGCTAGTGAAGCCTTATCTTCCATCCAACCTGATTTTAGTGATACATACAAAAATAATTAAATTTAATTGTTACAGCTTATCCTAGATATAAAAGTAAACAAAGAATATTTCATATGAATGATGAAATGAAACTAGATTAACAAAATACATGTATATAAGGTTATTTACATAATGATGAACTTATATTACTGTTATATAACTTAGTTGTGTATGTGCGTTGTTAGCACAAAACAATTTTTTAAGAAAATATAAGTCCGCGTGTAATTCTACTTAAAATATTTATACTATTAAAATACACAATCATTCACACATCTCATTCATTCCTAAGAGTGTACTGCAACCAAAGATTAGGTGCAACGTCATTACTGTAGAAGAGAGATAAATTCTTATTACTACTAAATACTACTGATTATCAAAATAAATAAATAAATAAAACTACACAATGTAATGTACGTTACATTATATTAGAAGATGCATTACATAGTTAATATTATGAGAAATAAGATTAGAGGTTGGTTAATTTTAAGTATAAGTAAATCAGGCATCGGAGAGGCTTTGCAGAAGATTTAACTTGTTAGTTTCGTTCTTGAAAACATTATTATTTGTTATATATCATCCCTTATAGCAGTAGGGAGAGCATTCCAGGTTCGAATGGCGTTTATTACGAAGGATTTGTCGACTAAATTTGTTCTGTGTATCGGAAAAAACAGTTGGGTGCCAGGACCTCGGGCCGTGTGCCGAAAGTATGATTTGAGTGGAGATAATTGAAATTCGAGGCTAGGTATGATGGTGTTGATGTTGTGGGGTAAGAGGCGGGGGTACGAAGACAGAGAGGTACGATTAATAACAAAAATTTCTTCCTAAATTTGTAAATACTAGAAATTATAAGAATGTTGAATGTAAGCAAGTAGAGGAAGATATCTTAAGTGGTCCCATTGACCAAAATTGGGTGTGGCGGTAAGTGCAGAATGATAAATGAGAAATGTTTGTTAAGTGTCGTAGAACCCTAAATTAGCATGCACACCTTGAAATTAAGAATTAAAGGTAAGCCAGCCCCATGGTTAACAGCAGAGATTAGGAATCCCATGCATAGAAGAGACCACTTGCGCAAGAAATTTAGAATTTTTAGAAGGCAGTCCAAGCGTGGAGGAATACAAGAAAGTTAGAAATAAGGGAATAAATCGATTCGTGTTGTCTCAAGCCATGAGCATTTTAAGTCTTCTTTGATATGATATTTCTTTCTTCAGAAAATTCTTTATGGTCAGTTTATAATAGTTGAACAGGTAACAAAGCGAAAAGAGTGAGCAATAGACCTCATTGACAGGAATCGGGGTATCTACACGTCTAATCCAGACATTTGTCTGTTTGTTACAAAAAAAGTTTTGTTGTGAACGATGTAGATTTTCCAGTGAAATTGGTAGTTTAAAGATTTAATAGAAGAGAAGCAGAGGATCTCCCGCATACAAATGAAAACTAATAAAGAAGTCATTTGAGCAATTAAACCGCCTTAAAATTAGAAGGCTTCCGCAACACTATTCAAGAGATTTCCATGCATAGTATTTAAGAATGCGCATCAATAGTCCGGATATTACGTATCTAATTTCCAATTTCTTTCTTGTAAGGTGATTTCCAACACAGCTGAAATTGGCAAGGTAACGCCTATTTTATAAGGGTAAAGGTAAAAAGAGTGATAGGAATTCTTATCGACCTATATCACTCTTCCAATTGTAGGGAAAATTATTGAAAATATTTTACACAAGATTTTATTACATGAAAGTGATGCATCTGAAGGTTTAAGTGAAAACCAGCATGGTTTCAGGAAAGGTAGTCAACGCAAAGTGCCCTTCTAAGCATTTACAGATTTTTATCTATAAAAGGGATTGAATCAACGGTAATGGGAAGGTTTGGAGCTGTCTTTGTCGATCTGAGGAAAGGCATTTGATTCAGTATACCCTTTTACGCGCTCTTTATAAAATTAAAAACCAGGTATAACGTAAGTCCTGATTTGTTATCATTTTGGCGGATTATCTTTTAAATAGAAAAATTTGTTTATAAGATCTTGCAAATATAGTTTCATAAGGTGATTTAATATATTTTTGTGGAGTACCCCAAGGATCATATTAGGACCGTTTTATTTTATTTCTTTATATAGATGGATATATCTACTATAATGGGAGGCATCAATTTATATTTATATGCTGATGACTTGGTCTTTTATGTTAGAAGGGTGGATGTCGAAGAGATCGTAAGACGTCTTCAAGAAGTTCTAAAGAGATGGAGGAATTGGTTTAAAAACTCAAGAACTGATATTAATTATAACAAAACAAATTTTATGATTGTTCATAAGGTAATATGATTCCATTGCGTTAAAATTGTAATGGTAAATTACTTTCTAGAGTGTATGATTTAAATATCTTGGAGGTTTCTTAGATTGTAATTTAAATTTAAGAAACATTATGATATTTGTTTTAATAAAGTATCATCATAATGAACTATAAGTAGAATTAAAGAGTTTTGTAACTGAGAGAATGTTGAGGTTTCCTTGTGTACTCCTTTATTCACTTCTGTATGATATGTTGCTTAGTGGTTTGGCAGTAAGACCTTTCTTCCTGAGTATGTTTAACTTCAGAAGAGATTGAACCATCTGTTTGATCATTTCCCTTGAGCCAAGTTTGCAGTCTGATTGTTTCACGATTCGGAGGAGAGGTGAAGTATAGCTTGCTGGTTAATTATACAAAGTATTCTGAAAGGTTGTTTTTTAGTATTCTACCAACTTATTTTTTAAAATTGTTGATCGTGATAGAAATTTCTACTTTATAAACTCATTTGGAAGTTCCTGATTACTTCTGAAGCATTAGAAAAAGTCACTTATTACAGAGGCGTAGCCTTTGAAATTCAATTTCTATGATATTAGAAGCAGGTTTTACTGATCTAGGAATTTGTACAATTTAAAAGTAAATTTAAGCAATGATATGAAATCAAGAGCAAAGAATTGATTTTTAACTATTTCTTTGTAGTTATTGTCCTGTGTATTTGTGAAATGTTATTTACCTTCTGAGTTCTTGTTAATGATTTTGCTTTTCTCATTTGTCATTATTCTTTGATTTATGCTATAAACAATGTATTTTCATTATATTTTTTCTGCCTAGATTGTCTGGTTTGCGACCCTGATGGAGCTTGCAACTTGAGTTTAGGTGTCCGCTGTAAGATTGCTGTGATCAGTTTGACATGACCAATTTTAAATAATTATATATCTGATTGATAATTATATATATGAGTTGCAAGATTTTTTTGGGGTACTAAAATGTTATCAAGATTTGAACACAAAAATGAAGATTGATCACAAGAATAAAGATTTCGCGTTCGGTGGTTTTTCTTCTGCGAAAGTTTTTTGATTATACCTCCCTGAGTTTGCTGGTTCCTGATTTTTGGCACAAACTCATATTCGTTTTGAGGCGTAGATCGTTCTAATAAATCAGTTTTTCTCTTCTTTTTTCTTTTTAAATGTTCTTTTTTTTCTTTTGTTTTTTTCCCCCTTTCTTTTCTTTTCTTTTCATTCTACACCCTTTTTTATATGTTGATTATTCATTAAAATGCATTTGATGTATTATTTTTGTTTACCAAAATTGTTGTGTTTAAATGAAATTGTTGTAATGCTTATATTTCAATTATTTACGAAATGACTTTTTATTGTTGTTCTCTGCATCTATGTTATTAGATTTTATTTAGTTTGTCCTCCTTTGGAAATCAGTTTTTATACTGAATAGGATAGACGTTTAAATAAATAAATAAAATTGTAATAAAATAAACAGACTGGCGGAGCAATTCTTCCACTTTTACTTGCACTACTCTTTTTGACTGGTCTTCTTGGAAGTATTTTCAATCATGAATCATACAAAAAAAATGTTACTGATAGATCCTGATTCACTTGTAGGATTCAACAACGTGGCAGAAAATCTGTTATAATACCATATCTCACTTGATCAGAATGGAACCCATATTAAAACTAAACACCTTACAGATGATGAGAATCGGTTGCAGTATAAGCAAGTTCTTGCACGTTTCTTACACTTTTACAAATGAGTTATCTTCCTCCCATAACGTTACCCATCATTCAAGAAAATGTAATGAAAAGTGAAAGTGAACTTTGGCAATTAAACTGAAGAAAAGAATATTACAAAGATTTATAAAAATTCAAACACTTAGTCTCTTCCTCGAAAAATGGTTCAGAATATTAGCAGAGTTTTTGTATGATATTCTACATAGTGCAAATAATAATTTGGGATAAATTCGGTAGTGTCCCACTGTCCGGAGGTGAAAAAATCACGGTTTCATATCAATCATCATCCTCATCTCTGGTATGTATTACGTAATGAAAAGATACCACCCCTCGGGGTGGGAAAGTTTTTTCACATGTTTTTAGCAGAACTTAAAACATTCCCCAAG
Source organism: Sweltsa coloradensis (assembly GCA_024449915.1). Lineage (NCBI taxonomy): Eukaryota > Metazoa > Arthropoda > Insecta > Plecoptera > Chloroperlidae > Sweltsa > Sweltsa coloradensis. Next base: position 29,472 of record JAMZAV010009624.1, on the reverse strand, counting down.
AATAGTATAGGCAATGAAAGGCGCAAAGAATTCATTCACAATTGCAGGGTAATGACAAACACCTACGTCATCAAAGATTACTTCAGTGAAAATGATTAAAACAAAACGCTATCACCTTGGCAGACATTTCAAATTCTAGAATGAAAATCAAGACTCGTCAACTTCCTTTCTAAAATATATATTGATCCATCACACCCAGGTGGATTTTGCAACAGCTGAGGCTTTATGGAAAGCTACCAATAAAAGTATTCAAAGAGTGATGTTATCAGTGGCTTCAAACTCAGATACATACAAACTTCATACGATCCTAGAAAAAGATTTCCACGCAAAAGTACATTTCAACAACATCGATGATTTATGGCAAGGCAGGATCTCAATGATTAGCAATTCACTACAGCAAGATAATGAATGGCTTACAAGTATTTGCTTACGGTAATTGATGTTTTTAAATTAAATATGCCTGGGCAGTTGCGCACTACGGGGTTTTTAAAATTTTAAACAGGAGGTGAAGTCACACAGCATTTGACAAAATTATATCTCAAGATAACGAAAACCCTTGAATTTACAAACAGATAAAGGAAGAGAGTTTATAAAATAATTCATTTAAGTATTTCTCAAAGACCAAAACATTAATTTAATTATCATAGTAATAATCCAGTACGAAGGCCAGTATTGGTTGGAACGGTTTAAACAGAACTTTTGAAAATCAATAATGTGGCATTATTTTACATAATACACATGTATCGTTATGTTGATTATAGTTGGCCAACAACTTTTACTGCATACAATCATACAGTTCACATCTATAAAATGGCACCTGCACAGGTTGACGAAACCCCTATTTTGTCAAAGTTGGAAATCTTTATACAAGAATTTAAAAAAAGTAAATCTTAAAGTAGCGAAGTTTGCAATTAAAAGCTTGTAAGGATAAGTAGGAGAAAGCTACTTTTTAAAAAGGATTTGAAAAGAATTGGTCTGAAGAATATTTAGAATCAAGCGTATCATTACACGGCTCTGCCAGTATACATCATTGAAGACTTGCGAAGGAGAAGAAATTGAAGGAACAATTTTATGAGTAGGTGCAGCAGCAAGGAGAATAAGAAAAGAACAAATTCATAAATAGATTACATTGGTTGATAACCAAGGGGCAAAAGGACTCAGAAAGAAAGTGTGGTCAAGGGAGAGGTTATTCCGGCAAAATTTAACTCTTGGCTACCTGCATCTCAGTGATTAATTTAAAATAAGTGGTTTTATGTTAACTCTTCCTAGTACAGCTCATGAAAACATTTGGCAAATAATACAACAGCACACTATATAACTCATTGAAGATCCAATAAGATTATTTGGGGATTGGGAAGTAGCTCTTACAGAGTTTCGACTATCCACAGGCTTTTTGAATGTGTCTGAGTGTAATAATGAAATCAAGTAATTATGAACGATACTTGATATAAAGATGTAAACCAGTATAAACAATGAATGACTGTGTATGTTAAACCTGGCTTACTACGCGAACGTTTGGTGCACTCATGAGTGCAGTGAACAATGCTATTACTCCCACTGTAAGTAAGTAAGTTTTATTTCCACATTCACTATAGCGTATTACATTATAATGAAATTGTGGATTTAGATTGATACGCAACAGAGGGTGGTTATTTGTGACGTCTAATTTGGTGGGGGAGATGCAAAAGTCATTTCAGTCCAGAGCTTGCAGTCAATTGGGATACGAACCAGGTACTGGATGCAGGTAATGATCCCATTGCAAAACAATCTATGACCTTGGGAGCTGGTATACCTCCATATCTAGGGCGAACGGTCGTCGCTCGGCAGACAATAAGCGATGGCGACTGCCTTAGGCGACACCGAAACTCCGGCCCTATATACAGCTCGAGAGTTGGGGGGTTTTCAAAAAAAAGCTATCTGCACACGCCGCCCGAAGAGTTAAATCTTTGAAACTCGGATATATGACCTGGTAAGTGGCCCATGACATACCAAAAAAAAAATCAACCCGATCCGACAACTCGTTCTGTGTTAAAACAGGCTCTCAACATCGTCAAATTCCTTAAGGCTGGCTGGCTGGCTGGGCTAGAGTTTCTCGCGCGGAGATTAATTTAGCCCTACCAGAACACGTAAATCTAGAACTATGAACTGGATCATACTTAGGTGTACTTCAGAACGCAGTGACATTTGCTTTCAAAACCAAATCGGTACAGGGACCGGAGGAAAATCAAAATTTGGATGATAATCAATACGCGTAATTACAAGGCGTGGTAATTTGTACAAACTTGAAATTTAACATGCTATTAACCATTAATAAATAGCTTGCGTCAAAACACAAGGGGCACATTTGGGATGACCAATGGGCCCAAAAATGACAAAAAACATATCTGAACTTTAAGAAATGAATCATTCAAGAACCTACAACTGAGTATGTTTCAAACGTGGACATACATTTTGATATCTCTCATTCCTTTATCACTTTTTGGAATATGGAAAGCAAAAGTTGGTTAAGGGTAGCCGAAAAAAAACGAAATTATAAAAGTAGGTAATTCCGTACTCTTATGATAATACCGCTATACTGAAACACGGTTCATCTTAAGAACTTTGAACTTGGGGCCACTCAGTATGTCCTCATATAACAAACCGGGCAATTGGACCTGGGGAAAATCAAAATCAAATCACAATCAAAACGCGTAATTACTCAGCACTCAGGACTTAGTAATTTTGTACAGCTTGAATTAAACATGCGCTTACCATTATAAAATATCTAGTGCTTATGCTAGTGCGTTGGTCTTGTTGTTAGCGTATCTCCTTGCCAATGCCGAAGGGCCAGGGTTCGATTCCCGCTAAGTCAAAAGATTTTTTATCTCTGATTTGGACTTAAGTCTATCAGTTCTTGTCTTAGAGTTTGTAAACGGTGACTTTGGAGCAGTCCCTAGCAAAATCAAAATCAAAACGCGTAATTACTCAGTCGTATAATTTGTTACAAGGCTTGAAATTACAAACAGCCTCTTAACCATTATAAATATCTATGCTTATGCTAATAGCGTTTGGTCTTGTTGTTAGCGTTATCTGCTTCCAATGCAGAGGGCCAGGTTCGAACACTGAAAATCAGTTTATCTAACTGAGTGGTTAGACTCTAAATAAAATTTAATTTATTTATTTAGATTTATTCCCTCTAAAGTCAGAAATATTTTTTATCTTGTGATTTGTAACTTATAGTCTATCAGTTCTGTCTTAGGAGTTTTTGTAACGTGACTTTGGAGCCGTCGCTAGCAACGAAGCACATAATAAATTTCAGGTTTGTCCTCTGATCGGCCTTGTTTGATTCTGGCGTTGATCGCGGGTGTTCGCACTGTCCATACACTGATTGATATATTTTCCTATTAAAAATATCGATCTTTGGTTGGGTTCATCGCTCCTCGTCGATTGCGTCGGGCCTGCAGGGTTGGCTTGGTCGCTTTTGATTATAAAGTCCCCCACTGAAATCAGTTATAATAACTGATTGATTGGATTGATTGATTATTGATGATTGATTGATTGATTGATTGATTGACGTCTTTTATTAAGGCGGATTCAGGCTAGTGAAGCCTTATTTTCCATCCAACCTGAATTTTAGTGATACATACAAAATATTAAATTATTGTTACACAGCAATCCTAGATATAAAAGTTAACAAATGAAATATTTCATATGAAATGATTGAAAATGAAACTAGATTGAACAAATACATTGGTATAATATGTTATTTACATAATGAGGAACGTATATTACTGTTATAGAACTTAGTTGTTGTATGTGCGTTGTTTAGCCAAAACAATTTTTTTTAAGAAAATATAAGTCCGCGTTTAGTTCTACTTAGAATATTTATATTATTAAAATACACAATCATCACACATCTCTTCATTCTCAAGATTGTACTGCAACCAAAGTTAGGTGCAACGTCATTACTGTAGAAGAGAGATAAATTCTATTACTACTAAATACTACTGATTATCAAAATATAAATAGCTACAAACTACACAATGTAATGTACGTTTACATTTTTAGAGAGATGCATTACATAGTTTAAGTATTAGTAGAAATAAGATTGAGGTGGTTAATTTTAAGTATAAGTTAAATCAGGCATTCGGAGAGGCTTTGCAGAAGATATAACTTGTTAGTTTCGGTCTTGAAACATTATTATTTGTTATATTATCACCCTTATTAGCAGTAAGGGAGAGCTTCCAGGTTCGAATGCGTTTATTACGAAGATTTGTCGACTAAATTTGTTTCTGTGTATCGGAAAAGCGGGTTTGGTGCCAGACCTCGACGGTGTGCCGAAAGTATGATTTGAGGGAGAAATTGAAATTCGAGGCTAGGTATGATGGTGTTGATGTTTAATAAGGCGATGAACGAGGCAAGAGGAATAACATTACTCCGGTCACTCATACGAATCCATGATAGTTTGTCTAAAACCGGGGGTTATGTGGTCAACTTTTTTATGCCTAATTGAAACGTAACGCACGAGTTTTGGGCTCTTTGCAGTCGGATTTGAATAGTTCTTCTGTCATGTCGTGGTAAACATAACGTTCGCAATAGTCGAAGTGAGTCTGATAAGTGATTGAACGAGCATAGTGTTTAAGTTTAGTTTGTGAAAGTTTTTTTAGTCTGTCAGCGAGTGTAGTTGCTGCATAATTTTTTTTGGAAACTAAAAAAAAGTTTTACTGTTGTTCCAGGAAAGATTGTCAGTCATGTAAAGTCCTAGATTTTTTAACGCTGTGCTGGAAAGGTATAGTCATGCCGTCCAGTGTGACTTTGTTGAGTTGTCCTATCGATTTTTGGCAGCATTTGTGGTATCCGTAGAATTATTGTTTTGGGATTTAATAGATTGATAGTAAAACGATTTTTTATTGCCCAGTCGGCTAGCACTGTAATCTTTGGTTACTCATTTCTATTGCTTGATTAAGTGAAGCATGAGAGCATGTATTAAATTTGAAGGTCGTCGCGTACAGATGATGGTGACATAGTAAGTGAGGATGAGATTATCGTTAATTGTAAATTGAGAAAAGTAAAGGTCCGATACACTACCATTGGGGCACCCCATTGCAGACAGAATTGCCGCCTGCTTGTTTTCTTAATGATATTATGGACTGATGCCTGGCCGCGAAGATATGAATTCATCCACTGCAGCGTTGAAGGATAGAAATTTATGGATTCGAGTTTAGCAATTAGTATGTCAATGTCAACCGAGTCCGAAAGCTTTTGCTAGTCAAGAATGTCAAGAGTGTAAGTGTCGATTGTCCCATATTTTACTCTAATGTCTTCCGTAATTTTTAATAGAGCTGTCATGTGCCTATGATAAGTTCTAAAGCCGGATTGGATTGGTCCAAATGTGTATTTTCTGTTAGGAATTGAGTTATTTTTGTATGTACAATATATTCAAGTGCTTTTGAAAGAGCGGGAAGAATGGTTATTGGTCTATATATCGTTTGCCAGACTCGGGCTTGTCTTTTTGGCCAGTGGCGTAACTAATGCTTGTTTCCTATATCTCGGGTATGGACTGCTAGACAGAGAAAAATTGAGCAAATATGTTTTTATTTGGGTTGATTTATTATGGTACACATTTTGATCATATTTTGAATTAGTGAAATTGAAATAAGATCTACTCCCTGTCATTAGATTATACGCCTAATTGCATGATGTAGCACATTTGGTGAATACGTTTCGAAAAGTGCAATTGGTTCGTTAGCGGCTTAGGGGAATGGTTTTATGTGTTTGTATGTGTGCTTCTTTTAGCGCAGGGTCGTTGATCTAGGGAGAGATGTAAAGTGAAGTATTTAATGTGTCAAGAGTATTCGATAGGATACTCTTCACTCTTCAGTTTTTTCCCGATTCCCATTTTAGCAAGCTTTGCACATTTTCCTGATTGGTATAGGTGGATGACCTAATAATTATATGTGTGACGTCCGTTTTTCTGTCCTAATTACTTGATTCGTTTTATTTCTATTTTTTTTTTTTTGGTAATTTTCGTTTGTTCTCATGGGTTTTGTCATTTACTTGTTTTAATTAAAGGCTGCACCCCTCTTAGACATACGATTTTTTATTTTCTAGTCATCCAGGGGTGGGGGTGGTTTAGTTACCCGAACGACCCTTTTAAGGGCGCATGTTTGTCGTAGAGTTGTAAACTAAACTGTTTGAATTCTGATAGTTTGTCATCAGTGTATGAATAAGCAATTAAAATTTTCCCATGGGAGGGAAAGACAATCAGTTCTAAGATTTGTATGGGTCTTAATTTTAAAGTTACGCCGGAAATAATTTTTAGGTTTTTGTTTAGGCACACGTATTGAATATTGCATAAAAATAAGATCATGTCTTGAGATTCCCGGGACCGACAGTTTGACGTGGTTGAGAAACTCTTTTCCCGTTCGATGTCATCATTAGGTCGAATCCAGTAAGAGAGTGGAAGTCTAATGCATAGCTGAAGGGAAGTTAGTCAGGTTGCAAGACTCGAAAATAGTAGTGTATTTTGTTTAGTGTCTGTACGATTAGGTAATTGAAGATTGGTATTAAATCTCCCATAACAATGACGGTGCTCGTAGTGTGGAATGAATTTTTAAGATTGATGGATTCGAAATCTGTGAGAAACCCGATTTTAGGGGGATCGATAAACAACTGCCATGAGAACTGACTGATTTACAAGTTTTATTTCCAAAATTAATGTATTCTGGCGGGAACAGTACTCACTAGGTGATTGGCATAGTACTTTACTTTTTCATCATCGCGATATAAGCGCAAACACCACCCCCACGTCGTTTGTTCGATCGTTTTCTAATCAGGCGGTAAGCCGCTATATTTACTAATTAGAGTTGAGTGTCGGCTTTCAACCATGATTTCGCTAATCAGGATGAATGCCTTTGTTTATCGTCGACTAAGGGTCTGCAGCTCGAGGCATCGGAACATGAATTGTCGGAGGCATTAGATGTGAATTGACAGAAAGAGACCGCGGTGGCCTGACAGGGTTTGCTTTGAGCCTTCCGTCCAGTCGACCCATTGACAGCGGTAATGGTGGTGGGGGAGTGGAGGGTTTAAGTTGGGTGGCCCGCAAGGTTGTAAACATATTCACTGACGGAGACGCGTAGGTTACCAGGGAGTACCACTGGAATGCTACTCAGGGTTGCCAACTTAGGTTTTTTTTTTTTTTGGGGGAAAAAGCCATTTGGGGAGTGTGTTTAAAATATATTGTAGTAAAATTATGTTATTTTGTGCCTGCAATTCCTGTTTAGTTCTAGAAGTAGTAGTAGTAATATTAGTAGTGATATAAGCCCAAAAAACTCACCACATGTAATAACGGAACGTTTGTTTTCCCTTACTCTTGACAATCGATTCACACACACCACACACACACATCACAAGACACGCCGCATACCATACTTGAAGTACACACGTTTTAAGAATATAACTATAAAAATACTAAAAATAAGACACATAATTTAAAACCAGACGAATAATATGTAAACAGTGACACAGCACTCGTTCGTTGCAATGACGAAGTGGACTAACTAATATCTCATATCTTCCGGGAACTTATTTTGGTGTCTAAACACTGTTAAACAGCGTGCATATCACGCTCGTGCGCGTGAACGTGTGAGTCCTGGAGCCGTCAGGACAGAGTAGCGACTATCCGTCCGTCTGCGTCCCACACGTTGCGCACCATCCAGCAGCTCCGTGGCGCGCCCAGAGTTTGGCGCGTATCCGCCGGCCGTCAGGGACTCGGTGATGAGAAATCCCTGAGCCCTTGAGGTTTCTTTACGACCCCAGATGATCAAGTTGGGGTAGTCCATACTAGCTTCAGGATTATAGGGCCTGGGGCGCCCAGACTTCGCGACGTCGGCCGCACTGGTGCGTCTAAGGTGGCCCAGACGATTGGCAGCGATCTAATGTCCTGCATGGTTATAATGCGCGTGGTCTGGCCCTCGGACAGCTTCTGATTGACGAACCGGAGGACGTTTCTGTTACGTCCTCGTCAGGGCGCTCAGGAATCCCCGTGTATCAGCAGCGTTTCCCTCCTGCTGTCTGCGCTCTCGGCGTCGATCTGGTCACCGTGGTCCGCGCACGAGTGTCCCCGTCAGACGACCCATTTCGGCCCTGACGGCGTCCATCTCCGGGCGACAGCCCGCCTCCGAGCATCTAATCGCTACCTGCTGGTCCAGACGCTGCTGCAACCTCGCGGTGGCCTCTCTTGTTGGTGTTGTCGGGGGTGGCACTGCAGCGGTCATTCCTGGGGGCGGCGTTGGCTACTACGATGGCTTGTATTTTGCCATTCGGGGTGAACGCCTCCTGCATCTCCCCTTCACCCGGGACATCAGTTTCCCTCAAGGTCGCTAAAGAATGTGACCATCTCTTTATATTCTTGGGGGATTTTCTTCTCTCAAGGTTGTATCTGGTGGCGTTTTGGAGACTGTGGATGCGCGGAGTGTGATGTTTTACGATGAGTAGAGATGAAAACACAAAAACTCAATATAATGCACTTGTCGTTGATTTTTTTACGAGATATAAATAGTTTTGGTGGATAGCAGATTTCTTATTACGCGCGATGATGAATGAAAAATTGATGTTTTGAAAATGAGATGTTTTGGCCGATAAATTAAATGTCCCGGAGACGCGTAAACTTAGTTGCTACCATTGTTCGCATGCGAGAGAGAGAGGGTGGGTGTCTGTAAATAAAATTTATTTATTTATTTATTTATTTATTTATTTATTTAAGGGGTATCTTTGGGGGAACCGTGGGCCCAAAAATGTCCAAAAACAACTTTGGAACTCAAGCATATTTAATCATTCACAACCTTGATACGAACGAACAACAAAAATATTTAATATCCAACCAAATACAAAAATTTGTAAAAAAAAAAAAACGGCAGCCAAGCTCTCTTTCAAAAGTCTTCGGCCTGTGAATGCTGTGAGATATAGAAGTTGAGTCCAAGCTTTTTATTCTTTCTCCTAGTTTCGCTTTAAAATAAGTAAGATCATTCGCCTGTGACGAGCGCCAGCCAATGATTTTTGTGGTAAAAAAGTAAAATTTTTAAACTCGAATCATAAAAAAAAAATGGCTTGGGCCATTGATTTGGTTCCTGCCAGAATTTCGCTTTTTATGTTTCGAGTTTAAAAATTTTACTTTTTTACTCACAAAAATCAACAAAAATACCACACTGTTGGGTGGTGGTGGTGCTTGATGGTAGGGGGAAGGGGAGGGGTTGAGAGAGAGAGGGGGGAGGGCTTCCACGGCTTTGGCTTGCTGGGCCCCCTTCCGTCCTGTACTTGCTGACCTCATTACTAGCGCTCTTAACCTCATTACTAGGGTGCCATACCTCTACTTTTTGCGGTAAAATGAGACTTGGTTGACTCGGACGTCAAAACACGAGTGACTTCCCAGAGACTACATCGTCCTGGCGGGAAGGACAGGCAGCCGGCCGCGATGGCGGCCGTCCCTTCTGCGATTCGACCGGCACCTGAACCAAAGCGCCTCGTCACTTCTCGAGAGCACCAGCATCAAAGTCGGCAACCAGCGCCTTCTCGTGGGTTCAGCATACCGTCCGCCATGTTCAGATGCAGCCAAAACCGCCGACTTTCTGCACTCCCTGGACTTAGTTCTGCTCTGCAGCCATAGTTTCGATGCTGCTCTTTGCTTGGCGATTTTAATCTCAAACGCATGCTGGCGTTCGAGCCACCAAGAAGGCGCGCAGAACCTCAATGAATTATTATATCTGCTTTCGCCTGAACTGGCTTTTCTCTCACTGGTCACTGAGCCAACCCGAATCCCACACGAGTGAGAAGACAATCGAACCGCTGCTCTGCAATGCGCCCAGCAAATCGTGTCCAACGGTGGAGGTGGTGCCTGGCGTTAACGACCATACGCTGTCCTGGCCCCCTCTCACTGACTTCCATTCCGTCCTGTGAGTCACGCCCGAGATGTTCTTGGATTACAATAAAGCAAACTGGCAGGCCCTGAACGAAACGCTTTCTGTGCGACTGCCGGAGGTGCTGCAGCTGGAAGACGTCCATGATAGCCTGGAAAAACTGAGGGCGTAATCGTCTTTGAGTAGCGCAGATGAGCTACGTGGTTCCGAAGAGTGAAGTAGGGGGAACAAGCGCCGACTTCACCCTTGGCTTAAGCAAGAGCATTAAACTATGATAGACATCCGGGACAGACTGTTTGCCACGATGGCGGAAACCAATTGAGAGACCAAGAGAGGCCTATTCTTTGCTGCCAGAATGATCACACGGTTGCTCTTCGGACGGCCAATGACAACTGGATGTTGGGACTTGGTCGAGGTGCCGACAGCAGAAAGTTCTTCTGGCGCTACCATTAATTGTCCAAGGCAACTATTCCGAAACAATGCCGCGAGTTTCAAGGTGGGAATAACCGTGTCAGTACCCCAAAGAGGTGCAGCCTGTTTTGTGAGCGTTCCAGAGCATTTCTCGCGGCGGATAACATTTTCCTCCCCGTCCACCAGGGAAACCGGCCCGCCACCTCAGCTTTCAGAACAGCCACCATGAGGCGATCTGACTGTTGCTTGCCCGCTGACAGAAAACAGCTTATCCGGGGACTAAGGCGATACAGCAGGCGGGCCGGACGGCGTGCCTGAAATGTTACCGCCGTGCTTCGCACGGCTTTCCCGTCATCCACCGATCTTGCACCCTCTCCACGCCGGCGCCATTGACGCATGACGGCGGCACGGGAAGAGCGTAGCAGAGCTCACATTCAACTGTGTACATCTATAACATCCACGATTGTCTACAAAGCGTTTTGATAAGTGCTGGCACGTGCGTCTTCTATCCAAGCCGAGCATATGCATTAGGGCAATTGCTTTAGGTGGTTCGCGACAGTTTCCTGGTCGGAGACAGGTACCGCACTACGTTCGTGGCCAGTTCAGCGGCTTAGCGATCAGAATTCCGGACGTGCAATCGGGCGTCATCCTATACCTCAGTGTGCTCGGCCCCGCTGCCTTTTTGCGTCTTCATAGCCGACCTCCCTACCTTGGGCAGGATCCAAATGCTCCAGTTGCTGATGACGTCAACCTGTACTGTATCGTGGTCACCCAAGAGGATGCAGACGTCCCTACAAGCAGCCTTAGACGACATTCGATCTGGTTGCGACACAAATGGCATGCCGCTCAATGCCCGCAGTGCAAGATGATGGACATTACGCGCGCTCGCACCCCACTTTACTTTCATGTACACCATCGATGGTGTCCCACTCGGTACGTCGACAAGTAGCTCCTCCTCGGCGTTCACATCACAAGCGCCCTCCGATGAGAAAAACGTGCACACCGACATCGTGCGGCCAAGGCTTGCCGGTGCTGGATTCCGTCCCGCAACCTGCACGTCTGCACGCCTCGCGTCCAAGACGATGGGGGGCCTAACCTGTCGCTAGTCAAGCCCTCCCTGACTTTCGGTCCTCCCCGCCTTTGCAACCCAACCCCACTCGCTCACCTACCAAGCTTGAGAGGGGTGCAGAGAGGGCGCTGCATTTCATAATGGCCGTAACCACCCCCGACCCTCTGACCAGAAGGAGGTTATGCAAATGACCATGCAGCCTGCATGTCCAACAGACCTGGTGTTTTTTAAAAGATTCCTCAGCGGTGCCATTGATTTTGACGTGTGCGCGCGCATCATCAGGGCCGCATGTTGAGGGCGACGATAGTATGCACCCCCACCCTCCAACCCTTCCGGCCGAAAGGATTGTCAGCCGACGTGCTTTTTATTTCCGGGTTGTTAACCAATGGCACGACCCTGCCGCCCCCTCAAAGACTGCTCAAGTGAGACCTTTTCCCTTCCCTGTGCAGGGAAACACTTATGGGAGAACCACTGCTTCGCTAAATTAGTTAGTTTCACGTGCTTCAACAAGTCTTTGCGGCACGAGATTCCCACAGATTTTTGAGTGTTTTAAGCAAGATATTTTTTTTTGCTAGCATCGACGGCGTTTTCTTGTTGTAAATTTAACAACAAGATAAACAATCGATATAAATAATAAAATAATGTTTATCTTAATAAACGTTAATCAACATGGGCTTTCTACCTCGGCGCTCATGCGTTGCAATGCTGACTCGCGCAAAATGAACGACTGGCTTCCGCGCTTGAGGACAAGGAATGTAAAACAAGTTGAATTTGTATAGCACTTTGACGGCAAAAGGCATTTGATCAGGTTCCTCAATGAAGACTTCTCTTGACCTACCTCAAATGTGTTTCTTTTTTCTTCAACCTTTGTCAATTGCTGATGATTCGACCTTTTAGGCATGAATAAGATCAATTGTTGATTCGAAATTTTTTGCAAAATGACCGAACAGCAATACATACTTGGTCCCAATACCAAAATGTCCTTGAACCTCTCTAAAATCTCAATACTTTACATTAACTAGATCAAGAATTTATTTCAAGAATATGTACTCTCGTCAAGGCAAAATTATCCCAAAATGTGATTCAATAAAATTGCTTGGAATTACCTTAACAAATGATCTTAAGTGGAATTTGCACACTGAATTAATAAGAAATCGTGCCTCAAAATTACTTGGATTTGTAACAAGAAACTTAAAATGCTCCAAACCTCGTACAATCCGGACTGCTTAACTAACTCTGATTCGGCCTATCATCACTTATGGTATCCCTGCTTGGCATCCGACTTCAAGAGCTAACTTTACGAAGCTAGAGGCAATTCAAAACCGTGCTACAAAGGCTATTTTTCACCGATTAAGGTTTTATTCAGATAGTGCAACTTAGAGGCTACATGCTTGCGACCTTCCTTCCATTGAGAATTTCTGCAAATAAGCAGATGTAAAGTTCCTTCGACAACAAATCACTGGTTCTGCTGATTGGAATCCATTTCATCGCATCACTCTAGACAATAAACCTCGTAGACATAACCCAGGTACTTTGATCATCCCTCCTCGTGCACGAACTTCATCATACCAAAACGGATTCTACTATCGTTCTGCATCGTTATGGAACACTCTACCGGCTGACGTAAAGACTTCCAGACATTTCAATATTGATATTAGGAACCATTTCAAAATTGCTAAATGAGAACGCATTTACATTTTTTATTTAAGGTGTAACATGCTGGAAGTCATCAAATAATGTTTAACCATCATTTGTACACCTTTTTACTATCAATTGTTCACCATCATTTAATCACCATTTTACTAACTTATTTCATATGATATGTACCATACCATCATTGTTCACCCTTTACTTTCACCTTTTATAATATTTGTTAATTTATTTTATTGTATTTTATAATGTGGTTTTAAGAGGTATGACTAAGCATAGTAAGTTAGACACATTGTGACTGGGGCTTTATGGCCCTCTTCTAACTTTCTATGGAGTTGTGCAGCTTAATATTCGATTATGTGTACAATTTCGAAATAAATAATAATAATAATAATAATAATAATAATAATAATAACAATAAATAATAATTGATGAGCGTAATCGAGCGTAGCGAGAGAGCGAAGCGGAGCGAGCGGAGCGAAGATTCCATTTCACTACACTGGAGAAAAAAATCCGGAATGTTTTTTTTTTTTTTTTTTTTCCCTGTATTTTTGTCTGTTTGTTAACACGATTCCGGCTAAACCGATAATCCGATTGCGATGAAATTTTATGGAGGTCTTCGAAATCTCTGAACTTTAGAACTGCCGACGTTTTTTGAGCACAATCGGAAAATTATTTCTCATCAAAATCGCAATTTTGCGATTTTTTTTTCGATTTTTTAAAAATTTCTTCGACTTATAACACCTACATGCTTTAATCCGATTTTGATGATTTTTCACAGAACCATAATTTTATGAATTAGATATTCTTGTGAAATTTGAGCACAATCGAATAACTATTTCTTATGAAAATCGAAAATTTACGATTTTTTTCTTTTTTAAAATTACGATTAATTAAAAAAATTAAAGATTAAAGTTTATTTTTTATTTAATTTAATTAATTTATAAAAAATCTTCAACTAAGTAACGATTTTTTCACAGAACAACAGAAAATCCATATAACACATGGTAGCTCAATGCACCAATTACGCTCATCCAAAAACGCGGCGGGATTTAAAAGCGTTTTCCTAGTAATAAAAATTAAAAATAATAATAATAAAAATAATAATAAAAATAATAATAAAAATAAAAAAATAATAAAAATAATAATAATAAAAAATCATAATAAATAATACAAATAATAAAAATAATAGTAATAATTTTTTTTTTTTTTTTTTTTCCCAAATTCTTTTTATTTAAACAAAACAAAAATTAACATTGTTTTATCTAAATGAAACCCCAAAGCCCATTATGGGGGCCCTCTCTGGGGAAATTAAAAAACATCAAAAAAAACCCTAAAACAAAAACAACCGTAAGGAAGGAATAAATTATGAAAAAACTTAATAAATCAAAAATCTTTAAAAAAACAAATCGAAATAGAATGCCTTTACTTAAAATAAATAAAACACAACAAAAACCCAAAGGGTTTTTTTAATTTTTCATGGGCATTTCAAAAACCTAAACAAAAATATAGCAAAAAAGATGATTCAAAACAAGATATGGGGCAAAACAGATTTGGGTTAAAAAAGCACTCAATTGAGGACAACAAATGTCTTTTTTTTTGTTGCTTGACCTGGGAAATTTTTGTTAATTTAAAAATTGATCAGGTAATTATTAAAAGACTCGGGGCTAAACACTCAAAAGGCGCCTTTGACCTTTTATTATTACTTCTGGAACTAAAAATTTTTTTTTTTTCCTGACAAACGGCCCCATTTGTATTTCGGCACAAAAATTTCCCTAAAATCTTTTTTTAAAGTAATTTTTTTAACAGTTGGTCTTGAAAAGGGCCCGCCCAACGGGCAAAAGGGTTGCAAAAGAGGTAGGGTCTCCCGGTGGGACAGAGTTTGCAATTGCGAGGTTTTATTTCGCGTAAAACTTTTTTTGTAGTCCCTTTGAATTTTATTTAAGTGGCAGTCGTGGAATCCCCCCACGCTAGGGGGACCAAAAGATTAATAGATTCACAAGAGCGAAAATATACTTACCCAAAAAAAAACTAAAAAGGGTTAAACGTATTTAAGAAAAAAACTTGGGCCGGGGGCAGGCTCTTAGGCCCCTTAAAAGTGGAATCAATTAAGTCCCCACTGAAATGTTTTTTCAATCCCCAAATCCCAAAAAATTTATGCGAGTCAACATTCTCGAGTAAATCACTACAGGCCCACGTCTTGGATAAAACTTGATTATGCAAACTTTCTTTGGGGAATGGTGATCCCCCCCTGACCTCTTCGGGAAATCTCTTTTTTGAGGTAAAAACAAATGAATTATTTTTTTTTTAAATTTTGCTTTTAATTACAAAATCTTTTTCCCCTAAATCTCTTTAAGAGGTTAAAAAAATTTCTATTTGTAAATACAACTGTGGCAATTTAAAATTTTTTATAACTGAAACAATCAAAATGTCATGGGGAAATAAAAAATACATACAATTTTTAAAAACCCATTTAAACCCAAAATCTTTTAAACGTAACCAAAATAGAATTGGCCCCCAAAATAAAAACCTGGGGAACTCCTGAAATAACCCACGTTCCTTGGCTTAAAAAATCCCCAAATTTAAAAACTCTTTTTTCTCCATTTGTTAATTTTTTTTTAAAACCAATTAATATAAAAAATTAATAATATAATAGTAATAATAATAATAATAAAATAATTTTTTTTTTTTTTTTTTTTTTTTTTTATTGAAGCAAAAAAAACAAAATTGGAACAATATTCCCCAAAACATTCCCCTCCCACAAACCCAAATGGCTCATCAGGGGGTTTTCATAATTTTAATGCTATTAATCTCATTCGTACGTCGGGGCTTGTTAAAAAATAAAAATAAAAATAAAAAAAAATACAAACTTTAAATAAAATATCTTTCCCTTACTGGGAAATTCAATTAAAAAACATAATTCCCTAAAAACCCTTTTTAAAAAAACCCTCCCAAAATAATATCCCAAAAAATCCTTTTAAATAATTAAAAATATTTTTAAACCTACCAACAGTTTTCTTTTAAAAAACATAACACTAAAAAAATAGGACTGAAAATGACTTAAAATCGAGCATGAAGGAAGGTTTTTCATATGCGATTTTACTCTATTCTTTTTAATGAAATTTTGCCCCAAGGGAAAAAATTTTTCCCGGCAGGGAATTTTAAAAACTTTGGGTTTAAAAGGGTTTAATTTAAAAAAACGCTCGCCATGTTTTTTTTCGGGGCATTGGAACAACAAATTTTTCCCTTTTACTAACAACCCTCGTTCCCTTATTAGGGTAAATAGGGTTTTTTTTAATGTTCATTTTAAAATTATTTTAAAACCAACCGAAAATTAAACGGCTTTTTAACGGCATAAAAAGGAAACCCCAAAAAGGGGTCATTTTTTTTTCTTTGTGCATTTGGGAATACTTTTAGGGCAAAAAATAATTTTAAAAGCGTTTTTGGGAAATTTTAATCATCGTGTTTATTATATTAAAAGACGGGGGCTTTTTCCCTGGAAACAACGCATTCCCACATAATGTTCAGCTAATCAATATAAAACCCAATCTTAGCATTCAAACAGACAATACTTTTTAAATTTTTTACAATTGATAAAGCCACTAGCGGGGTTTTTAACAAATGTAGTCCCCCGGTTGGGTTCCACGAAAAAAATCACGATCATGAAAACACCCCCAAAAACATATGGGTTTCCACAGATTCAATTTTTTGTACCCATCCCCCAGGGGGTGTCGGTACTGTAGTTCAAATTATTATACACTTTGCCCCCATGAAAAAATTTAAATTTAAAGTACTCATTTTTATTTGAAATTTAAAAAGGGATGCATTTGACAATTTTTTTTTTTTTTTCAAAAAGTTTTATTTCCATTTTCCCGATCATGAGTCCAGCACTGTAGATTCCTAAAATCAGTGTTCATATTTTGTGTTGCGAAGCTTAAGTTCCTATGTATTGCTAGTAGTACAAGGTCGTCAGCATACATCATTAGTAAACACTTAACTAGATATTTATTAATGACGTTCACGTATATAATATAAAATTGCGGTCCTAATATGGATCCTTGTGGTACACCAGTAGTGCCCATTTTTTGTTTTACTATAAGTGTTTCCCTATTTTTACCATAAACGTTCTATTTTCTAGGTAACTGCGGAACCAATTTAAAATTTAATATAATAATAATAATAATATAATAATATAATAATAATAATAATAATAATAAATAATAAATAATAATAATAATAATAATAATAATATAATAATAATAATGCTGGTATCGCCTTACCTGTAAGAAAAAATGACAAGGATAACACATCTGCTGTATATGGATGATTTAAAATGTATGGAAAATCAAAAGAAGAGCTCAAAATTTTAATTAGCATTGTAAAATTTTTCAGTGAAGACATTCATAGGGGAATTGGATTAGATAAATGTGCTTCAATGCTATGAAAAGTGGAAAATTGCAAGAAACTGACAATTACCAAATTGGTGTTGATCAAGAAATTCCGAATATAAAAAATAGCGAAGAAAGATACAAAAAACCTAGGAATGAGGCAAAACATTACTCTTAACCACAAGGATAAAAAATGTATTAAACAAAAGTATGAACATAGAGTTAAAACTATATTAAAAAAAAAATGTTAAAGGAAGCTATAAATCAAGGCATTAAATGCATGGGCTTTCCCAATCTTGACCTTTTTCATTTGGTATTGTGAAGTGGTCAGATGTGGACTTGATGGCCCTAGATCGTTTAAAAAGAACAAATGACCTTCTTCAAAACTCACCCCCCCAAAAGCATTTTCTGAAAGGTTATATATATACCACGGGGAAAGGATGGAAGAGAAATGGTAAATATTCGGTCGTTGTGCTATTCGCAAGTTCATAAACTCAGATCATACTTCTTAATTCCTACATTCCATTATCACCAAGAACTTAAACTCCGAGATAAAACTATAACTCCCCTAAGGCTAAATGACGATTTTTTCCATCCAGAAATGTACATAGAGATTTAAATATGAAGATGAATGTCGGGAAATACTAAATCACTTCATGGGAGGTACCCGAAAAGCATCCAGCACCCAAAATATTGACATTGTTAAATCAGTTAGATGGATTCACAAAAAAGATTTGTTTCTAAAACCGAAGGATTATGTTCGCCATCCAAGATCAGGTTATAAATCCCAAACAACTATAAAAATTCATCATCAAATCCAATGACAAATATATATGTGTAGAAAATGCAAAAAGTTTACCGAGACAATAGACCATGTTATAGCGGGGTGTCCTTCAATTGCCAACACGTGGTATTTTCAGTAGGCATAATCGGGTAGCAAAAAAGTATATAAACATCTAGGAATGAACGCACATCTACTTGTCAATCCACCTCCTTTTTACAAGTATTCTCCGCACCTGTGATCGAAAATGCAGAATTTAAAATGTATTGGGATAAACAGGTTATAAAGACAAAACATAGACCAAAACAAACCGGAACATCATTTTATGCGATAAATCTAACAGAATTACATATCTAATTGACATTGCGATCCCCATGAGTAAAATATTGAGAACACCGAGAACACTAAGGTGGAAAGTATAAAAATTTAAGTCAAGAAAAAACAAGAATTTGGAAAATGAAAACTGTTACTGTCGTGCCTATCGTGATCTCAGCCACGGGAGTCATACCATCTTCCCTCTCTGCCAGCCTACGATGCCTGGGTCTGTCTGCAAATCTTCTACATCAGCATGCAGAAAGCAGTCACCCTTTCAAACGTGCCACATAGTCAGAAGATTTTTGCAGTAATCAATCTCTCTCTCTCTCTCTCTCTCTCTCTCTCTCTGTATGTTTCTCTCTCTCTCTCTCTCTCGATCTTAAAGATTTTGCCATACAATTGCTTGTTTTATAAATAGAAACTTTTTTTTTTTTTTTGTTAATTTGTTTAATTTGTCTACAATACTATGTGTACTATACTTATGTTTTTACGCTGTAATAATGTAAACTTTTGTTGGGCTTGGCCTCACCCGCCTTATGTATACCAGGACGAAAATGTACCTGAGATTGTTTGAACAATAAAGAACCACTAAAATAATAATAATAATAATAATAATAATAATAATAATAATAATAATAATAATAATAATAATAACAGAGAATAGCTGACCAAAGAAGAATTATAGTTAAAAATAAAATGTTACCATAAACATATTAAATAGAATAAAACGCGAAGTGAAGAACGAACTACAAGCGCATCAAGATGATAACGGCAAATACTCAGCAGAGGACAGCGAAGAAAAAGACCACTTCATACCAGAGCTACTAGAACTACCAAAATACGGTATTGCCATACCTGCAAAAACTTTCAAATCTACCAGACACACCAGAACTTCCAGACCAACCAAACGTCCCAGCCCTATCAAACGTCCAGACCAACCAACATCCAGATTTCCCAGAACGTCCAGGGCCTACCAGAACATCCAGACCTACCAGAACGTCCGGGCCTACCAGAACGTCCAAAACCACTAGAAATCCAAAACCAACCAAGAAGATCAAGATACCCAGAACAACTAAAACGATCAAACACAAGAGGTAGATATGCATAACGCAATAGAAAAATACACCTGACATGATAAATCAAAAGAACATCCTAGTTTTAGCTTTCCCAACAGCCATGTCGAGTTTGCGCACATACAACCAAACAGAAGACCATACTACCTAAACCCAAGCATTAAAAGAATAAAGACAGCGGTACAATAATGAACACACATATTTTATGAGATTACACACAAGACGAACTATCATTTGCAGACGTTCATGCGGCAATTTATTGTGCCCCTGTAGCAGGTTAGATATTTGGGCTTTAAGGTAAACTGCAACATCTTCAAAGACAAAAACAGGAGAAGAAAAGTACGAAATGGGAAAAGCGACTAGTTGGGAGAATCGTTGAGCTTAGGAGAGATATCGGTCGACTGGAACAATACCGAATGGGTAATCGATCAAAAATGTGATAAGATACTGCCAAGATATTTGAAAGATTCAAGGTTCAAAAAAAGCAAAGCATGAAACCTTAAACCAATTATTCACGAATATTTGGATACACTTAAACAAAAAGTTAGTGCTTTAGCTAAGAGATTAAAAATATAAAAAATGTAGCATTAGAAAAGAACAAAACCGAATGTTTAAAGAAAAGGAAAACAGTTTTACCAACAACTATCTAGTACCAAGAAATAATAGGAAATGGAACACCCAAATAAGACAGAGATAGAAGAGTTTTTTGGGCAGGAATATGGGGTAACCCGGTAGCACACCAACCAGGATGCACAATGGATTCAAGATGAAATAGCTAGGATGAGCGATATTAATGAGATGAGATTCGAAGGTATAACTATTGATGAATTAAGTCGACAATCAGTGCTACACATAAGCTGGAAAACACCAGGTAATGATAATATTCAAAATTTTTTTGGTATAAGAAAAATTCAATAAATACTCACAATCAAATTAGAAAATGTCCCCAAAAGAGTTTATAAATGGAGTTAAAGAAATACCCGAATTCTTTACTGAAGGAGTCACCTTTCTCAAACCAAAGGGCAATGACACCGAAAAACCCAAGTAAATATCGGCCCCAATTACATGTCTTACCAACTATATATAAAATATTGACTTCATGCATAACAAATAAAGTATATAATCATTGCGAAGAACACAATATCATGGCCGAGGAACAAAAAGGATGCTGTAAGAACTCACAGGGATGTAAGAACAACTTATTATTGACTCTACTGTAATGAATCAGGCACACAATATGAAAAGGAATATTCACGTAAACTACATTGACTACAAGAAAGCCTTTGACTCAACACCACACACATGGCTTATTCAGATTTTACAAATATATAAAATCAACCCAGTAATTGTAAACTTTTTGAAGACATAATGGAGACATGGAGAACAACACTAAAAATAAATATGAAAAACCACAGATAAATACAGATCCAATACAAATTAAAAAGTGGGATTTTCCAAGTGACTCATTAAGTGCATTATGGTTTTGTCTGTCATTAAACCCACTGTCACATATGCTTAACGAATCGGGCATAAAGGATTTAAAATTAAGGACAATAATGTGGTATGTCACACAATTTCCCACCTATTCTACATGGATGACCTAAAGTTGTAAACATCAAATTTGCACAACTAACAGTCTAGTCAATACAACATTAGAATTTAGTCAAGATATCTGCATGGAGTTTGGAGTAGACAATGTAAGACGCTACATATCGAAAAGGTAAGGTTACCCCAAGCAGAAGAGTTCCAGTTTTGTGATGGAAATAGATTGGAATAATGACGATAACGATGTATACAAATATTTAGGATTCTCACAAGCTGCCAGAATTGAACTAAAGTTATGAAAGCAAAATTGATAGATACATACAAGAAACGACTAAGTCTATCCTCAAGACGCACTAAAAGGTAAAAAAAAGATCACAGCAATAAATACATATGCTGTACCAATACTGACATATTCATTCGGAATCATTAAATGGACGCAAAACAGACATCCACGCGTTGGAAATATTAACTCGTACTACACTTACCAACACAGAATACATCATCCTAATCGCAATAGAGAGATTGACACTTCCAAGAGAAAAAGGAGGACGGGCCTAATGGGTCTGAACACTTATATTATAAACAAATAGACATTTTAAAAAAAACTTTTTTACAAAGAGCAACCAATCCACACTGCATAGGGCTGTGGGCTAGCTGACAAATCATTAAAATCCACTCAAACTAGCAAACGAAATGTCAATCTACAAAGGGAAACTCATAACTGCGCTTCAAAAGAGTTACGTCTCTCAGAAAAGACCCTACACAAGAGACATTATTTATGAACTACACAAAGGTCACGTAGATATTAAAGCATCAAATAGGTGGTTAAACAACGGGAACTATTTGGGAAACAGAAGGTTTTATGATGGTATTCAAGACAGAGTGTTGCGACGAACAAATTTTAAAAAAAACATAATACAAATGCGACAGTAAACGATCCCAAAGTAGAAATGTAGTGCAAAGGGTGAAACAATCGAACACATCATATCCGGGTGCAAGTCACTATGTCAAACAGATTACCTCTACAGACATAAAACCAAGTAGCTAACATTATTCATCAAAAACTAGCAAACAAGTACACCTCATTGACACACGCACACCTTACTACAAATACAAACCAGAGAAAGTACTAGATAGTAAAGATTACAAATTATATTACGACCGCACAGTTATAACAGACCAAACGATACATCACAACAAACCGGATTTAATAATAATTGACGAGAAGAAACAAGAAACTACCCTTATCGACGTTGCTATCCCAATGTGCCATAACGTCGAGACCACGTGGAAAAAAAAATTGACAAGTATAGTGAACTTGCAATTGAGATCAAGAAGATGTGGAACAGAAAAAGGTAAATACAATCCCCTTCATTATATCACCAAAGGCATCATACCCAAGAAGCTACATGAAAGCATTAAACAACTAGATCTTCAACCCAATGTATACATCGAGACTCAAAAAGGCGTAATACTCAACACGTGTAGAAAAGTTCGTAAAATTTTTAAACTAAGAATGATACTTCGAGATTCCGAGACAGCTTCCATCCTGACATGGTTTTCGTGGGTTTCCCATAGTCCGAAGAGCAAATGCTAGGATGGCGACGAGAAATCGCCACGACCGTACACAGCAGAAAGAAAACATCATCTACAAACAATATTAATTTATAAATGACTTATTTTAGTTAGAGTTAAGACAAAAGTAATAATGTATGTAATAGGTACACATGGAATACTTGACGTAAAGTCCGTACAACATGTTAGCTCCGGTTTTAACCGAGTTTGTATGAAATAACTCCAATAAAAATAATAATAATAATAATACTATGGAAAATATAAGCCAGTAAAAATACGTGAAAATATTGAAAGGTTTTTCTCAATCTACGAGCAGAATTTGGGGGTACCTTGACGTGCAACATTCGATAAACCTTGGGCACCCGGGATTCCACAGCCACCAAATAACAAACAAAAAATGATTTTTCAAAACCAAAACCATTGTCGTTAAATACTTCCTTCACATTGGCAGCCTATTTTTCAATTTATTATTTATTGTAGGTTTAAATCGCAATGGATCTAGCTGATTATCCTAGCAATCTGATCAACGATTCGGCTGATTTTCGATGTACACACAGAATCACATGATGAGAGCCGTTTGAGTTGAATGGAGACCACCAGTCGCTTCGCTCCCTTGTTTAAAAAGCATAAACAAAAACTAAGTTTAATGCACTCGTCATAAGCATAAGCAAAAGCATTGAGAGCCTTTGAAGGAGAGCTTTGCTGACGTTTTTTTTTTTTTTTACAAATTTTTGTATTTGTGGGGGATATGACATCTTCTTGCTGTTTGTTTCCTATCAAGGCGTGAATGATGGACGTTGAATGAAAAAATTTGTTAAGTTGAGAATTGTTTTTTTTACTTTTTGGACCACGGTCCCCCCAAATTTACCTCCTTGCGTTTCGGGTGCTAGATATTTATAATGGTTAGAGAATGTTTAATTTCAAGTTTGTACAAATTACTACGCCTGAGTAATACGCGTTTTGATTTTCATCTTGATTCACCCCGGTCCCTATTGCCCGGGTTTGTTTTTGAAAGCTAAAGTGATTGCGCATAAGGGAGATCTAAGATGTACCGTTTTATCTGTATAGCTTCTTATTCATAAGAGTACGGAATTACATAGCTTTTGATAATTTTGATTTTCTCCTGTACCCGTTACCCAATTTTGCTTTCCGTATTCAAAAGTGATTAAGAATGAGAGATATCAAAGTGTTTGAAAAACAAGTTTGAAATCAGTTGTAGCATTTTCTTTGAATGATAGTTTTCTTAAGTTCAAAATTGTTTTTTGACATTTTTGGCTAACGGGTCCCCCCAAATTTAGCCCCTTGTGTTTTGGACGCTAGATATTTATAATGGTTAAGAGCATGTTTAACTTCAAGTTTTTACAAATTTCTACGCCTCAGTAATTACGTGTTATAATTAACATCCAAATTTTCCCTATTACCCGATTTTGGTTTGGAAAGCAAAAGACACTGTGTCTGAGGTACATCTAAGTGTGATCAAAGTTTCAAAGTTCTAAGATGCATAGTTTTCTCTGAAGGCTCTTATATCTTCGCGGAGAATTAGCTAGCCAGCTAGCCAGGCAGGCAGATGGATTTCAACGAGTTGATGCACTTTTTTTAAACACAGATCGGGTTATCGGATCGGGGTGATTTTACTTTTAGGTCATGGTCCACTTATCAGCTCTTATACCGAGTTTCAAGATTGTAAATCTTTCGGGGCGGCGGGTGCAGATAGCTGAAAACCCCCCAACTCGGGTAGGTGTAAATATGCCGAGTTCGGTCGTCGCCTTATAAGTACACTTGTTGCGCTTGACTGCGGGCGAACAACCGTCGCCCTAGATACTTACACGCACTGGTCGATGCCAGCTGCCAGACGTCTTACTCAACACTTTATGTGCTCCAGCTGAAATCTAAGCTGCCGAGTGACGTCATCACATTCTTTATCTTGCCTCGCGACACACTAGGCTCGGTTCTTTACTAAATTCCTTTACAACACTGAATCCCGTGAACGTTATCACGGCAACAGCTAGTGACGCAACGCATTAGGGCCTACCTTCATGCTGGAGGCTCCGAGTTCGATACGGGTTGCAGGCCGCAAGTTATGATGAAATAATATAGAATAGAATAGAATAGAATAGAATAGAATAGAATAGAATAGATAGAATAGATAGAATAGAATAGAATAGAATAGAATAGAATAGAATAGAATAGAATAGAATAGAATAGAATAGAATAGAATAGATAGAATAGAACTTTATTTGTAAAAGAGTATCAATTACAAAACGGCGAGGTTCGAACACTGTTCGCTCTTCCACCTAACCACTTACATTAACATAAGAATAAAACTAATAAGTTTAGATTTTGTAAGAACAACTTAATATGACAAACTAACTAGGAAAACGCTTAAGTCCCGCCGCGTTGTTGGATGAGCGTAATTGGTGCATTGAGCTGCCATGTGTTATGCGGATTTTCTGTTGTTCTGTGAAAAAATCATTACTAAGTTGATTAATTAATTTTAATTTAATTAAATTAAATGAAAAATTAACTTAAATTTTAAATTTTTTAATTAATTGTAATTTAAAAAAAGGAAAAAATCGTAATATTGAAATTTTCATAAGAAATAATTATTCGATTGCGCACAAATTTTACACAAATATATGAATTTATAAAATTAAGGTTCTGTGAAAAAATTATTACAATAGGATAAAGCATATAGGTGTTATAAGTCAAAGAATTGTTTTAAAAAAGAAAAAAAAAACGTAAAATTTCGATTTTCATGAGAAATAATTTTTCGATTACGCTCAAATTTCGCACGAATATCTTAATTCATGAAATTAAGGTTCTGTGAAAAAATCACTACAATCGTTAAAGCATGTAGGTGTTATAAGTCGAAGAAAGTTTTAAAAATCGAAAAAAATCGTACAATTGCGTTTTTTATGAGAAAAAATTTCCCGATTGCGCTCAAAAACGTGGCAGTTCTAAGTTCAGAGATTTCGAAGGCCTCCATGAAATTTCATCGCAATGGAGTATAGGTTTTAGCCGGAATCGTGTTAACAGACACACAAAAATACAGAAAAAAAAAAAAAAACATTCCGGATTTTTTTCCCCCAGTGTAGTGAAATGGAATCTTCGCTTCGCTCGCTACGCTCGCTTCGCTCATCCAACTAAACATTAAATTGTATGAATATAATACTAGGAAAACGTCAGTTGGACGCGTTGTTGAGCGAGCACCGGTACGTGCAACACGACCCGAGTACGACTTTCCCCATAAGTTACATACCAATAAGTCTTAAGGTCTTGATCGATTTAGCTGAAAATTTGTAAAATAGGGGGGAGAATGGATAAAATCCACCGCCATCTAGAGGACCTTGACATCATTTCTTTGGGAAAACTATTTTACTCTTGATTTCTTCTAGTGGCAGTACATAGTGACCAGAATTCTTGTGCGACTTTTCGTTGCCATGGTAACGTTTATTTTTTTAAAATGTAATTTCTATCTACACTACTTATCGGATCAAAATAAAATTAACATATTCGTGACCGGACGGACATTCTAAATGATTTGGCTACCTCAGATTTTGTCGCCGTTTAGTTTTAAAAAAAACTTTAGTTTAACTTTAATGTAACTTTATAACTTTTGAAACGATTTTGCCACAAAACTAATGGCATTCATCGGGAACGAAACTTTCGGATGGTCAAAAATTTTTAACTCGATCCGAGCCTCCGTTTGACCCCTATCATGAGCCAAAAAAGCTGTGCACTTTCCGTTGCCATGGTAACGGGACTTTTTTATAAAGTAATTTCCATCTACAACTACTTAACGGATCAAAATAAAAATAACATATTCGATCGTGATCGGACGGACATTCTAAATGATTTGGCACCTCAGATTTTGTCGCAGTTTAGTTTGAAAAAAAAACTTTCGATAAAATTTAATGTAACTTTTTAACTTTTGAACGATTTTGCCACAAAAACTAATGGGATTCAATCGGGAACGAAACTTGCGGATGGTCAAAATTTCAACTCGATCCGAGCCTCCGTTTGACCGCTATCATGAGCCAAAAATGATGTGCGACTTTCCGTTGCCATGGTAACGGGACTTTGTTATAATGTAATTTCCATCTACACTACTTAACGGATCAAAATAAAAATAACATATTCGATCGTGATCGGACGGACATTCTAAATGATTTGGCCACCTCAGATTTTGTCGCAGTTTAGTTTGAAAAAAAAACTTTGGATAAACTTTAATGTAACTTTTTAACTTTTTGAACGATTTTGCCACAAAACTATACAGCAACCCGCCTAGGTGGTATGTACATGTGTGCAAAATTTCAGGTCGATCAGAGAAACGGTGCGACCTGTATCGAAGCAGTAACAAAAAAAAAAAAAAAAACAGACATTGGAGCCATAAGAGTCAAGTGGAGACGCTCGCTTCGCTCGCTCAATAAATACTAATACAATGCATCATGATAAGTACCATTGGTTCATTTCTAAACATAGAAGAAATAGAAAGCATACTAATACAGTAGCACTATAATATAGTATTAATAGTCGGTTCCATATAGTGATTGCAAGGCTGAGAACTCCTGTCAGTTTGAAGTATAATTCGCAAGGCTTACTGCTTCATTGCTTTTTCTGATGGTCTCCCTATAGTGCGTTGTGCGAGGTTTACCCTTGGAATTAAATAATAATTGACTAGCCAAGGGCCCTAAATTACATATAAAGTTTAGGTTTGGCAAAATTGTGAATGCACACTTTGTTATTCTACCATTTCGTTCGCTAATTATTGAAACCCAGGGCAAATCCAAGACAAAGTTAATATTTCAAATATTTACTTAACTGTAGTTCATTGTTGTGTCTGCAGCTTTGTTATTAGATTTATTTTGTAAGTTGTCCTCCTTTGTAAATCAGCTTCTCGCAACAAGAAGTTTATGAGTAATTGAAGGTTGCTTTGACCTTCATTCTTTTCGGCATGAAGTTGGAATATATTGCGTTGTCTCTCTCAAGCTTTGATAACGTCTTTTGGGAGGCAACTTTCAACCATAGAGAAGAGCATAATCGCGTATTGATTGTTCACAATGCCTAGAGTTTCTACGGCGCGAAGCTGTGTTTCGATATTATCGTACAGTTGTGACAAATCGGATATGCGCTTTTTCCCATTAATAAGCTTTGACAATTCACGGATGTGGACATCGATGTGAACGTCTTCTCTACCATACCGCGATTTTAATGCTTCGATGGCCTGGTCGTAACTTTTCGCGGTTGCTCGATAACTTTAATCATTTTCTTAGGGCGTGATCCCTCAACTATCGACTGACTTAGGAAGTGGAATTTATCTTCAGGCGCAATTTCTTTATCGTCGTGGATTTTTCGAAACTGTCCCCAGAACGTAAGCCATTCTTTGACATTACTTTGATTACTTTGATCGTTGGTATTGCCGGGCATAGAAACTACTGGATGTTGAATTTCCTTTCTCCGCTGATTGATCTTGTCCGCGAGTTTTCGTTTATTAGAGTAGTCTTCATCGCATTGGGTAACATTTCCCATGCGAGGTTATACCCATACCGAGCGTTAGCTCATAAAGGGTGACTTTTGAAGGCACACATTTTGGGGAACACTCGTATGCCTATAGTTATGGCGGGTTTGATTAGATAGGGGTTTAGTTAGGGAGCTGGTATTTGTCGCCGGAAGTTTTTAGTATTTAGGGGTGGAAAACACAAAGATTATATTTTATTCTGACACAGATGATTGAAAATTTAAAGCCAAGGGGTGGGGTCGGATCATGGCCCCCCCGAAGCATTTTATTGTCGGTCATTGCGAAAGACTGTGTGTGTAGCCTTGCACTAGCCACTTCTGCGAGGGAAACAGGTGATTCTCGTTGACGAGTGCCACCGGTATGTCGTTGATTTTTATGAGAGTATAAGTTCGACTGACTTCCTGTATATCGCTCCATTGGCATTCCAGAAGAGAGTAGGTAAAGTACGCCTAGGGTCCATAATGTAATGACTGTTCGGCTAAAGCCTTCTAGAGCGATTATTTCTGGAGTAGGCCTGAGACGTGTGATGGCCTCGGCGATATTGGCAATCAATTTCCAAGTCTCTTCATCCGAGGTGGAGGAAGGCGAGGAGTGCTGGTGAGGGGGTGTGGAACGTATGATGAGTTTTTCGGTTAATGGGAGTGGGACTGTGGTTCGAAGGTGATGCTACATTAGCAGAAGAAAAATCCCGGTCTAGAGTAGGTTGAGGGGGGGCCCACCTGTCTGGGCGGTGGTTTATATGGATTTCTTGTTAGAGTATGTGCCAGGGTTTGCTGACCTCCCGAAAATGTACTTGCCGTCTCGTGCTTAGAGGAACGCGCGCATCTGCTCGAAGAGGCCGGGTGATCCTCTCCACAGTTTGTGCACTTGGCTGGGGTGGTGCGTGGCTTGGAGCACTCGCTTGATTTGTGGGTAAGGGCGCATTTGGGAAGCAGGTAGGAGAAAGCGTGCAAAATAGGGAGCTGTGGCCAAAACGCTGGCAGTTATAGCACTGTCGTGGACCTTGAGGTTGCAATGCACCCCAAACATATGGGTGTCTGGGATGCGTTGCGGGTGGTCAGAGTTGCCGATTGCCACATGACCCGATAGGCCATGTGGTAGGGGGGGTATTCTGACGAGGGTGAGTTTAGCTTGGGGACGCTACTGAGATGCTTGGGGCCAAGTGTGTGAAGTGAGTCGGTGCTTTGGTCGGATCCAGACCTTGTAAGGCAGCGTACGGTATTTATATGTTGGTGCTTAATGTGTTAATTTAAA
>JAMZAV010009623.1:0-25360 GCA_024449915.1 Sweltsa coloradensis | reverse complement strand
CTTGTCAATAGGTAGCAGCACTGTCTACTGCTATATTTCGTCAAGGCTCCTAGCCAATCAGATGCGTACACTGCCTCGCCCACTGCTGCGCGCAATCCGCCTATCTCATAATGTAGCAGTGGCTCTGTGCGGTTATAATGTTAGTAACTTAAATGGTAGCATTGGGTCAATAAATAAAATCATTACAAATTCCATCACGCGATCCTGTGACACATACAATCTTGAGTGTAGTGTGGTTAAGACCCCTGCTTCATTTGCTGGTAGTCTACTCACCTGCTATAGTTATATTAGGTCATAGTTTCGATCTCAGTAAGCCGATCTGTGCTTATGTGATTGGTAAGTACTAAGTAAGGTATGATGCTACAAATGACGCTTCATTAACCAATTTTGTTTGTAAGTTTCAGACGACAAGAGGCTACAGGCGCCGTGCTTCGAATTACACACTGTACACTCTATGGTTATAAGACCTGACATTTAGCAAAAGTATAAGGTGTAAAGTGAATAAATCTGTGTGACATATTCTACTACAGTGGACTTCACGGGAAGATTGGTCCACAGGTACCAAGAATTTCCTCCCCTCTTTACCATCACCACCTTTCTGGCCCGAGCAGAGTGGACAAGAGGTAGATCGTATCTATCTAATAGTCGCTCGACCCTTCTATTGATGGTCTCGAAACCATCCAATTAAATTATTTTTGCTTGAATAGAGTTAAATCCTTCCTTCCTTTCATTACGTAAACTGTTGTAATTTACCTTTTAAATGCCCTTTAATGTTGAAGATTTTAGCTTAAATGTTTCACTGAAGTAAAATAAACACGAAAATGTTTTTGAATGCTAAAAATTGATTGAAAACTAAGAACTTAACAGTATAATATACAACACACTTCTTCATCAGAAATGCTAAGAATATTTTGTAAACATTGTTAGTTCTCAATCAATTTTTTGCGTTTAAAAACATTTTCGTGTTGATTTTATTTCAGGGAAAAATTAAAGTTAAATTCATTAACATTTAAGAACATTTAAAAGGTAAATAACAACAGTTTATGTAATGAAAAGAAAATTAATTTGTCTCTATTCAAGGGTTTAGAGACCATCAATAGAAGGGTCGAGGATAGGTAAGATCTAAATCTTGTGCACTCTGCCCGTCCGAGGAAGGTGGTGGTGGTAAAGCGAGGAGGAAATTCTTGGTACTTGCGGACCAATCTTCCCGTGAAGTCCACTTTAGACCACGAGAATATTTCGTTGATAAGTTACCTGGTTAGCAACGAGATTAGCCAGGGGGCTCAACACGAGGAACACGGCCACCAACTCACCAGAACATAGAAGTTGTGCGACTGTCTTTGCAGTCATGCTTTCAGCCTGCAAAGATAAAAGTGTGCAATAGTCAATGATATAATATCCTTCCATGCCCAATCTAGTCATTACATACCAACGTGCAGACCTATCCTAGCAGGGGTACCACAAGGTTCTATACTGGGTCTCATCTTTTACTGCAACTATATTAACCATGTGCCTAAGCTAGTCGTCATGCACATTTAAGGGTTCCCTGACATCATCCTTTGCCTAAACTGAACTAGCTGTCACCCCAATCTTGTCCTTCAAACAGACGTTCGCGTACATTGATTATCCAGGGTAATTGAAACCTTGAAAGATTTCTTATAATTTTACATCCACCTCAGAAGTTGCTTGCTATTGCACTTGCAGGCCTACGACTTAAGAGGGTAACTAAGCGGGATCCGTGTTTAAATAATACAATCATTTTAAATGTACAACATTCTCTACACATCCTGACAAGAACAGATATTATTTACATCCAACGACCACTGTTAAAATATGTGATATACCAATAAATAAAAAATTATTTTGCTGCAACCGTGATGTCTTTTTAATATTGATCTAAATATGTTATGACAAGAAAAAATTCAATTTATTTCAAAATTTTTAATTTTAATCTTCTCGCGATTTTACTTACATGTGTAAATACTAACATCCCGCCTCCATACACAATGACGTTTCCGGCAATTACCGCGGTGAACACATGTCTAAGAAATTCTCCAATGTCATGTGCAAAGCTGAAACAAACACGTACAACAGTCGCCATACTATCAAAGTATGTTAGTTTTACTAATGCTACTTGTGAATAATTGTAGAAGTGACCTCTGTATCCCCCACAGACTATACTGTTTGAGCTCTATTATACGTGAGCTTCGTGATGGTTTCAGGGTGGGAAGGTTAAACCCCTCCCCCCGTATTGAAGGCAATGGAAGCAAAAACAAATATCGAAACCTTACCTCAAAGAGTCTTGGTGCAACCTGACAAACGTCCCCAGTTGAACACACATTTCCACGTCAATGACCTCCTTGGTCACCATAATAGTCTCAAAGTCACCCAACCTAGATGTTACATCCAGTCCAGGTATGAGCGGAGTTGTTTGGAATCTCAGGTTATATCTTCTAGCTCGAGTGCTGTGACATAGGGCCACAACCCCAGCAGTGCGATTCTGTAAAATAGTCGCTATGATAGCGATAGCGATCACGGTTGATATGAAATATCAATCGTTATAAATTATCGTTATCGACCTGATTCTGTAGTCGCTACGGCCGCCATTTATCGTATCTTGATAGCTTAGCGACTCCTTTTTCATTCTCGTTATCATAGCGATCGCTACCGTAACGATCGTTATATCATTTTTACAGAATCAGTCGACACGCAAAATAGTCGCTAAAGTGCCGGATAACGATCGTTATCTTCCATAACGATTTTACAGAATCTGCAGTGCGATTCTGTAAAATAGTCGCTACGGCCGCCATTTATCGTATCTTGATAGCATAGCATAGCGACTCCTTTTTCATTCTCGTTATCATAGCGATCGCTATCATTTTTACAGAATCAGTCGACACGCAAAATTGTCGCTAAAGTGCCGGATAACGATCGTTATCTTCCATAACGATTTTACAGAATCAGACCGCAGACCGCAGGAGTGATGGCTCTATACCTGAACGTTCTTGCAGGTTTAGCCTGGCTCTTGTCGCCTCCGAGCTGTGTACGACGCAGAGACTTAGTGCGCTCTTCTAGCTTGCGTTGCTTTCTCTGCTTTACAGTTTGGAGCGAAGTATTACGAACGTTTTGAAATTTATTACAAGATATCTGGAAATATATATTTACCCAGAGAAATGGTGTTAAACAAGCTGTTATTAAAGAGTTTCCTGCCAATACGCCTGAAATATTGAGCAATATCGTGGTGAAATGTGTTAATTCGTAGGCGGGAGATGATAATACGTCATATGGATACCATCCCCTGGAAAGGTAAACACATTTGTTATACCAGATTATTGTACCAATGATCATTTTGAACGTGAATAGTTAATAATAAATAAATAAACTCATTCATTTTAGTTTTCGTTATGCCTAAATAGATATTTTGATTTTATTTTGATTTTATTTATTATATGATGAAGTTCATTATTGTCTAGCTAT
Source organism: Sweltsa coloradensis (assembly GCA_024449915.1). Lineage (NCBI taxonomy): Eukaryota > Metazoa > Arthropoda > Insecta > Plecoptera > Chloroperlidae > Sweltsa > Sweltsa coloradensis. The sequence continues at coordinate 21,883 of JAMZAV010009623.1, read as the reverse complement.
AAAAACAAAACTAAATTGAATAGTGAAAAATTGAAAATTCTTTACTATATTTATAAAGTAATGAAAGAATGTAAAATAGCCTCCAAGTAAACTGAAGTAAATTAATAAAGTTCGTTCTAATGGAAAAAAGAGTGGACGAGTCTTACGGAAACATTTTCTTCTTGAGGGGTAAACAGGCAACCAGGAAGTACGTCACTAGAAGAACAGCGATACCAGGAGTCAAACACAGGATTGTGAACTTATGGATCCACCCACAAACACGATGTGTTTTCTTTAGCATCTTATGTTGGTCATCATTATCCAGTGTGCATGTCTTCATGAAGTCATCAATCCTAGTTAGAAGATGATTCAGTATCTCCATTTCAAATAACATAGCGCCCGTAACAATGAAACCGCATCCAAAAAGAATCATCATTAAAGCGTTCTCGACAACGACCTCGATGTTGTGTCGTTCTTTGTAAATGGCTACCGGGAAAACCACCGTTACTTGAATCAACAGGAAGGCTAGGTTCGCCCAAGGGTTGGAGGTGCGCAGGAACGATATCACGGAGCGCAGGTACTGATGACGGTTGATGAGCCGTCTGAGCCGGGGGTTCAGGTCCTGGATGTAGTAGTCCAGGGTGTGTTCAGAGTCCTCGGGGAGGAATCCTGTGGGAGAGAAGAGAACACTGTAGCTCTCACTGGGGGCTGATGGGTGCGCAAGTTCTTGTATACACGGGTATAGGGGCAACACTAGACATAATAGCATGAAAGGCCAGGTTGTGTAGAGTATTTGAACATGTTCCTGTTTGTTATGAATGTCGCAATCCCTTCATGTAGGCTTTTAGTTTTAACTATAGGAAAAAGCTTAAGTCCCGCCGCGTTGATGGATGAGCGTTTTTGTCAGTTTTTAGTTTGCGTAGGACCATTTTTCCTTTGCAAGTGCTTTTTAAATGCATTGTAGGTGATTGTTGTCAAGTTTCTATTGTAACTTGTTAAATTGTTATTATAAACCTAAAAAAAACTCATATTAAAACCTTTATTCCATGGATTCAAGCTAACTTTTTCAAATTTTTCTTTCAGAAAGTAATACATCACCATAACATTAATGTTCATGTAAAATATGAACGTTGTAGCCCCACCCGTCTGGTCAGAATCGGCCCAAATGTCACGAAAATACCGCACTAATTTTTTTTTTAGTCGTAAAAGTACAATATTCATGAGAAATATTTCTTCGATTGTACCCAAAAACGTGACAGGTTTAATTTCAGAGATTTTGAAGGCCTCCATAAAATTTAATCGCAATTGGAGTATCGGTTTAGCCGGAATCGTGTTAACAAACACACAAAAATACAAACGAAAACAAAAAATAAAAACGCAAAAAATCGTAAAATTGCGATTTTTATGAGAAATAAGTTTTCGATCGCGCCCAAAAAAGTGACAGTTCTATGTCCAGAGGTTTTCAAGGCCTCCAGATAATTTCATCACAATTGGAGTATCGGTTTAGCCGGAATCGTGCTAACAAACACACAAAAATACAAACAGAAAAAAAAGAAAATCGAAAAAAATCGTAAAATTGCAATTTTCATGAGAAATAATTTTTCGATCCGTGCAGGACTAAGTTCAGAGATTCAAAAGGTCTCCAGAAAATTTCATCGCAAACGGAGTATCGATTTAGCCAGAATCGTGCTGACAAACACACAAAAATACAGAAAAAAAGAAAGAAAGAAAGTAAGAAAGAAAAAAAACATTCCGGATTTTTTTCTCCAGTGTAGTGAAATGGAATCTTCGCTTCGCTCGCTACGCTCATCCAACAAGTAAGGACAGAGGTAGTTAAAAAGGTCACAAAATAAATTAAATATTCTCTTCTTATAGATTATTAATATATCATTCCAAGATGCTCAGTGGTGCTCGCGGTATGAACCGTTGCATTTAACCAAATGTAATCGCTCACTATCAGACAAACAGCGGCTCTGTCTTGCTTAGATTTACAGATGACCGTCAAACTTTCGGGAGTGAGACTTGCCAATATTTTAGGTGTTTAAGAAATATTTTAAATTTGCACATTATTGTTCTCGATATTTCTTACGATTATGTGTCGTTTCGCCCTCTTTTGGAAAAACGAGTAGTCCAATGTTGATGAAAATTCAGAAAATTTAAAAAATCAACAATTTTATAGGTTGACCGACACGGTTGATCAGAAAGGACGAGTCCTTATAGTATCAAGTGAGGGGTATTGTGCCTTGACGCGTGCTCGCTGTCCTAGGGAGACCGAGGGAGGTGCGGGCAGCAAGGTCATACAGATCGCGCGGCCGTTGAAACTCATTTACTGATTGAAGAACCAGCCAGGTTTTTGAAAGGATTTTGCGTTCAATGGAAGTGATTGACAAGCAATCGTGTAAAGTGTTAAATCCTCTTGAGTGCAATCATTGCTAGACATCGCCGGTTTGCCCCGCGCGGTTGCCACTTGCTTGATGACTGAACCACCCAATCTACCCCGCCCTTGAAGAGGTCTTACAATAAATAATAATATTATTAATTTTTACTTTGGCAACCCTGTGTGCAATGGTCGTAAAAGCGTGGCGCGCGTCAAGCAGGTTCAACCTTTCGTCTCGTTTGTGGCTCATAGCTGACCAATTTTTTAAAATCTTTTCACAGCCTTTCTTTCCGAAAACACGGCTGATCCTTTAATGATTCAACAGGTTTTACGCGTAATAACATTTTAATATGTTTGTATTGCAAGAAGAGGATAATGTCAAACAAGCCGTAGTTTTGGATGTTATTGGAAAGGCTTAAAATAAAATAAAAAATTGAAAAGACGGAAAAAATGTCTCATTCTCAAATCCAAAAATCCACTTGACACCCCTCCCCTCCCGCTCTGCATGAAATATCTATACAACGTTTAAATTAAGTTGTCAACGTGTGTTCAATGTAAGGTCCATTTTTAGCTTTATTTCGTGGATTATACAATATTTAATTGCAACATATTTAGGCGATTAAGTTTATGTTTCAAGTGTATATTATATGGATATCTGTATAATGTTTGTTAACTTTATTCATTATTCTAATTTTCTTTGTCTTCATCAAATATCCATGCAATATCTACAGATTATTCTTTCATTATTTCAAATGTTAATAGTCAAAAGTGGCAGTTGGTATTGTCGCGTCCTGTTTGGTTGCATTCGACTAGCAGTCTTCGATCGAATATCCATGCAATATCTACAGTCAGGTCTCGTTCACGGCAGCGAGTAGACGTGTCGTTATCTCCTCTCGCTCGCTTGTTGCGTATAACCTTCAACTAACCTTCAGGGTAAGGTAGACGCTTGCGTCAAATTCAATACTTCCAGATAGTTTTCCCGCGTGGCGTTACTAGGATTTCAATAAGTGCTTTAAGCACATTTGATAATCATATTATCTCCTCGTCAGTGGACCACTAACCCAACACCTCCGAGACGACCTACCGTTCTTCGAGCCTTCTCCGTCACACGGGCCGAGGTCGAGACTCGAGTGCCCTGCTTCCAGTCCAGCCCTAGCAACCCAGGGTGTAAGTTTGTTTACTTGGGTTAAGAACGCGTCAACCGTTAGGTCATAATGCACCACTCTAACCTAGGGCATATGGGGAGGAGGGCCCCATGCTGTCAGAACCAGCCACGGAAAAGGGGAGGAAAGGGGGTTCTCACGTCTCGGTCGTCATTGTCTTTGTCATCGTTCGTGGTGTTATTTTCGTCATCGTCGTCGAGGGGTCGTCAAGGGAAGGGGGCAAGGTCCTAGACGACGATTCCCAGAGCTCGCTTCTATTTTCGGGGAGTAAAATACTACCCTTCATACTAGCTGATGTTTGCGAGAGACTTTTTCTCTTGAATCGCCTTGAACGATTAGCAGAGCCATGCTCTGGGGCAAATTCTACCCCGGGCCCAGACGAGGGAGTCAGGGCTGAGAACTTTCTCCCTGATCCTACGCTTCCTATGAGCCTACCTATGTTTTAGAATATTGTTAAAAAGTACATAGGTAACACACATCAATAATACTACTTCCGTTGCGTCGCGTCGCGCCTGACGGACAAATGAAGACGCGCCTTTTTAGTGGGTCGGAGCTTTACTCCCCTCCCCCCTTTGCCCTCCTGTATATGCCAGTTTCGACCACCTTACCCCAAGGTCACCGTTAACTTGCATCATTCTTGGCAAAACCAATGTCAACAAAAAACAAAGTCAATCGGACCCATCAACCATGTGTTGTTAATGACAAAATTGTATTTTCTTCAATTGCGTAAAAAAACAAAAAAGCTTGAGCTTCTTGGCAAAGTTAAACCACGGATGCGTATCACAGTAATTGTCGTTAAAACACTGATACAATGAATAATACAAACTATGAAGCTGGTATGAAAACAGTGTAACTATATTTGTTGTAGTCGAGTGCCTAGGAACGTTTATTTTGTCCCTTAACCCCCAGACATAACACCTTAGATCCCTAGCCCCAGAATCATTTAACTTCTCCATCGAAAGAATGCAGACACTGGCAGCATCAGCGGGCCAATGAGCGATCAGTATTTTAAATTAGGGTCCGCTAATTGGCTAAAACTAGCCTTAAAAATTGATAATATAAAGGTAGTCCCTCTCACCCTGCCAGAACAAGAGGCGCCTCAGTGAGTGCATCCCTCGTCTTCTATTCTTCTCAGTGGTACCTGGAACTTCAACACCGGCCATCCTGGTCGACAAACTAACACAATGAAACACAACTTGCCGCTATTGGGTCTTCGACAGCAGTGGTGGAGTCTTCTTACTCAGTTTAACTTGTAGAGGTTTTTATCGATTGTTTCACCCAGCATGTAATCAAGTCATAACTTACCCCCAATATGTCGCGTTTCATACGGGCTCAATAAATGTGGATGTTGAGAAAAAACACATGTTGTGGAAAACACTTTTAGAAAACAGACATAAATAATTAATTATGCTTTTATTGTGGAATAGTTTGAGACAAGGGAGTACATTTCTGATTAAACATGCATTATTCATGCTTCAACCGTCCATACAGTCTACCTGAGTTTAAAGAACACGTGCTAAGGGTTTAGTTTGACCGTTAGGTCGTTGTGCGCCACTCTAGCCCATAGGGCCGTGTTAAGTGGATCAAAGCAGATTATTAATATATATTGGAGAGTTACAACTAGCTTGATGATTTAGTCATCGGCAGTGATTTCCAGGTTGTATTCTGACGTAAATATGAAAGAAAATGATAAAAACTATTAATTTATTCCAATAATTCAACCACCTCGGAAGTACGCTTCCGAAGGACACAAATCTCTGCGCCAGTATCGAGGAGAAGCTAGCACACACACGCTAAGTCTACTTGGGATGCACACGATTATTGATAATAAATAATATTTGGATAATCGATAATGAAAATATTACCGAGTTGCATGTTATCTTTGAGAGAAATAAGACTATTCAAACGTACAAACATAGATATTCACTACGCTGTTGTATTCGTGTCTTGTGTGATTGATAATTAATCAACAATTTGACATTTCGCGATAAAACGCGGGCAACGATTTCGAAATATTCCCTACAGAAACAAATTAGAGTTGTCTTTTTAATATAGACAATATTGGACACGCAATGCGTTAAAGATGTCACATTATTCCTGACTTCAAGACAACATGGGTAAAGATGTCACACTAATCCTGACTTCAAGACGACATGGGCTTAAAGATGTCACATTATTCCTGAATTCATGACGATTGGCTACAAGATGTCACACTATTCTTGACTTTTTACTTAACTAGACCGCTGTCTTGTAGGAACTTGGCGTTTGAGAGCACTACACGCAAACAGCCTCACATACTCGTCGTTCACGTGTTATGATATGTTATCATGTGCGCGGTGGACGTAAAAGTGGCAATCATCGACTCCAGGGATTGTGTAACTATGTTACATACTACAGATTTGATTTAGATACAATAATTGAAATGTAAAGTTAGGGTATATTATTTAGTTTAATTATGTTTTCGCCACACATCAAACCTTGTCAACGTAACGTTCTTGTGTAAGAAAGTCTACAATTTTTTTTTTTTAATGTGAAGGAGATAGATTGTCAACAAAAGAAAATTCAGACTTACAAGTGTATATTTAATTTTTAATCACTTTGAAAATGTTATTGGTACAATAACAGTACATCGTGAATGGAGAATCTATAGACGTTATGTTAAATATTAATTATTTAATACAAGTAATGTTTATAATAATATAATATAATAGATATAAGTTATTATTTAATCAAGTTCAACACTACTTACAACTAATCAACACTATTGTTCGAATGAACCAATAGTTTAAATAGAATGTTGCTCGACTAGTTTTCAAAATGTGTAACTAAGTAAAATTTCTGAATTTATCTTGAAACATTTAGATTTTAGTGCAATTATCATCTAAAACCATCTAAATCTCCACTGAAACTGTGAGCGGTCTGCTTAGAGCTTCCAATCGTTGACCACAACCAGCCATGAGCGATACAGATGACCATTTGAGTAGATGTGCCGACACCTGGCGCTCGTCAGACAGGTGCGGTGAATAGTGTCCGATCAAACTTGAGGTGAAGTTAGCTTAACACTGCAGACCAGCTTACTCTAGGATGTTCATATCTCAAGGCAGTGTCATTCAAATGCCGACTCATTTCATCTTATTTCCTCTTGGAAAACTCCATTATGTTGCGCGACGTTTTGTAGGCGAGGTTTGCAACCTGAAACATAATAGAAACATTGGATTCTCGTTATACCTTTTACAATATACTACAAATGTTATAAACCCTAAAGTTGTGGTTAACCATTCTGCGCTTGCAGATCGTTCCCTTACGGTATATTGTCACATGGCGTTGTCCATAACCAATGTAAATACTTTTATTTTAGGAATTTAGAAAATAAATTAAAGACATCGGTTTATATTTGAACAAGTGTGTGACGTCACCACTCTTGAAGTAGGATAATGCACACTGAGCTTCCTGGCAACCGACTCTACGATGAATGCGGCCGCTTCTCCGCCCGCCCACCGAGGCAAGGCCCACTTTAAAATATTTATATCTTAAATATATTTAGTTTTAAATACCGCTGGTATATTTCCATACTGTTCTAAAATCCATTTTTTGAAAAAATTGAGTTAGGCATGCCAGGTTATTCTATGTACATTGATCTAACATTTTAGCAAAAAAAAAGTAAAAAAAACTTATTTGAAGGGTCATACTGACGTTTTCATTTTGTTCTCATTACACAAAAGCACCATTTCTCCGATCCATAGTGTCCATATCCTATTATAACGCAAAACGCTAAAAAAATAATTCCAGGTTGTTCTATATCCCGAACCAATAAACTGTTAGCTTTGTCATTCGCCGCCCAATAAGCGTGCGTTTGATCACCTGTTGCAATACTATACCCGCGGAAGTATTCAAATCCACGTGCCTTGATCATAAGTGTGTGATTGAGATTTGTGAAGGGGACGTGTAAAGTGAGTGAAGACGTCAAATGTTTGAAGCGGGTGCGAGTACATCTGCAGAGGGTGATGCCAAAGAAGATGTATTACCCTAATTTGATGGTGGCAGCTCAGATGAGATTTTATTGGCCCCACTCCAAACAAAATACGCTGCAAAAAGTCTAAAATTGATTGAGTTGCTCCTCTATGATAAAAACTTTAGAACAAATTTTTTGGGCAGGTCTAGTCAAGAAAATGAAATGATGTAGTAATGTTTAATTTAATTAAACCTGCAGACTGGCACTCACTTCTTTAAAATAGCAGGAATATGTGAAGGCATTTTAAATGTTATTGTCAATTAATAGACATAAAGTTCACTGGTTAAGATGTACTAAAAACCTTTGTCTATTTTGTAAACCGTTAGTAGATTAGCTTAGACCTAGGGTACTAGAACCAATGCCTTCCCACAGAGCAAATGGTGGAAAAAGAAATCAATGTTATTTACTGGCGCGTCGCTATTGGGTCCAGCCAAATGAACGGCACCACACCTGCATGCGCTCGACTGGGTCGCGTTGTGTTCGCAACGGGCGGCGACTGATTGCAAGATTGTCGGCAATTTAAAAAGCTATTACAAATCAAACTATACCGATTCACTGCTAACTAAATGCTCACTATTTTAAAGCAATTGTGTTGTGTTTTATTTACATAGTATGTTCGTGTAAAAATTGAGAAACTGCAAATAACCTTCGGTGCACTACTGCCCAAATAAGACTTGGCACTGGCTGTTCTAGGCATAGCCATATAATCATTTAAAAAATAAAAAATAAATAATAAATGGATTGCACATAATATAAATCTCCTATGCCTACCTGCCGGTAAAATCTACTTATCCTAAAAAGGATAGTCATAAATTAAGTCTGGTAGACTTAATCGTAAATTCATTGTGGAACTATAGATTTTAGGAAAAAATTGTACTGGATGTAACTCCAAGCTATTATTTTGTATATACGGGCGTTATAATAAATAATGAGGATATAGAACACATCGCCTTCATTGACCCGTCCCAACCGCTCTACATTGTTCCATATCCCATGCGAAAAAACTTAAAAAAATTCTTGTATTAAAACCGCAAAATTTTTTTTCTACTTTTTAAAGTGGGTTTTCATAACTGCATGTCAAAAGGTGTCTTCTGTGAAAATTTCAAAACTCTAATCTTAGGGGCATGCGAAAAAAAATGAACCTTAAGACGCCTTTATCTCCGAATGACACGGAACGGATATAGAACAGTCTGGAATTAAGTGTGGATATCGAACAAAGCGCCTTCACTGACCAGTCGAAACCGCTGCCCCATTTTTTCCATATCCAATGCGAAAAAACTTTTAAAAAAATTCCTGTTTTAAAAAACTGCATCAATTTTTTTATTTTTTTAAAGTGGGTTATCATAACTGTATGTCGAAAGTGTCTTCTGTGAAATTTTTAGCCACTAATCTTTGATAGGGGCATGGGAAAAAAATACTGAACCTTTAGACGCCTTTATCTCCGAATGACACGGGACGGATATAGAACAGTCTGGAAATATGCCAGCGATATGTTTAATAATTAAAGTTATATGACAACATTAAATTGTAGATACATAAGAATTGGCAGCTTTAGGGATATGTTAGATATGTTGAAGATAATTTTTTTTTAATTCGACACATACGTATAAATGACATATTTTTAAGATATATTTAATCGAAAAGTTTAAATATAATATATGACATATATGAGAATCTTTGAGCTAAAATAAAGCATTTTTGAAAATGCGACAAACAGGGAAATTCCCGTGATTCTGCAAAATATCTGCTTTCTTGCAGAGTATCAGCGATGTAACTGTAATTGCAAATATGCGCGAAATAGTACAGCAAAATACGCGCGCATTTTCCGCCCGGCCGCAAATCATGCGTAAGGCCCTAAGTACGAAGCCCATGCCTGGCTTCAGTGTAGGCAATTTGCAAAGCGTGCGTGTGATGCTGGCTGGTTTGCTTCACTCACCGCGCCTGCAGACAAAGTGCACGGTGCTGCCACATGTCTGACGTCTGCTAAGTACCAGACGTGTGTTGCTCATTGCTTTTAGTTTCGAAATAAGTAGGAAAAGCACTCTTTAGACTTGGACCGAGTGGTATGTTTCACTAAGTCGATTGATGTGTTATAACCTCCTTCACCACATACAACCCTGATAGGTGAAATCCTTTCCATTTTTTTACCGCTAGCAAAAGTTTGGGGCCGTGAATTTGAAAAACTATCTGGCAAGGGGTTTCCTTGCACAGAGGAAGATATTGACAATATAATTGCAAGTCCAATTCGACAAAAATAATAAGTCTTTCGAAATTCAAATTGCACATTTCTGAGCTCAGATTATCAAGCAATTACTTGTTACACTCATATAGACGAAATAACACTTTATTCTACCTCATACAGAAGGTTTTAATTGTAAAATGTCATGAAAATACAAGTTTGGATGCCATTTTACCAAACTCATTCAACAACAATATAAGACAGGCACTCATGTCAAGGACTCGTAAGTCCTGACAGACAACAACCCCCCGCGCCCTAACGGCAAGCGGATACACTAGATCCATTCAACAGATTTCGGAACGTACACAAGGTGGGTCTCGCGTGGCTCTGCGCGCGAAGATTTAAACAACTTTGGGTACATTTACAAACAATTTGATTAAAATAAGAAAGGTTATTCCATTAGAAAATGAAATAATTGTGCTTTTAATGTACCCGGTCGTGAGTTCGAGTCTTAATTATTTCTGGTAAAAAATGAAATTTAACAATTAACAAATAATAATTTTCACCACCACAACAACGACAACAAAAACAAAGACAACAACAACAACAACAACAACAACAACAACAACAACAACAACACTTTAAAATCATCATAGACTTTCAACCAATTATTTTATTTATTTATTTTAATTAATTTAGAAACAATTATCAAGATAATCAAGAATGGAAAAATAATAATGTAAACTTACATATCTCAGATAGAAAGAAAATATATGGTCATTTTCAAGATAAATAAAGAAGAATATAATTATATAACACACACTCACACATATATATATATATATTATATAACTTAATAGAAAAATTGATGAGATGTGGGGGGGACACTTAGTTGAAAAGTGTTTGTAATTGTATTGTTGTAATTTACATTTTTTTTTTTACTTTTTCACTTCTAGTTTTTTGTTTTCAACGAGTTCCAAAAAAAAAATCATATTGGATCTTCAGTAAGTAGTTTAATGAATGCTGCCTCAGATCTTACCTCACTGAAGTATTTTAAAGAGAGGGGATCAAAACCTGGCCCCTTGAACTCGCACGGTCTGTTAGCCCGGGTCATCACAATCAACATCTTGCGTTTGAAGCTCGGTCGAGGCCTCGAGCCAATCAGATGCGTACACAGCCTCGCCCACTGCTTCGCTCTAAATTATACAACATGTTCATAGATACCAATCAGATTTGTTCAAAGCCTCGTCCACTGCTGCATGCACTCCAATCCACCTATCTCCTAATGTGGCAGTGGTTATGTGAGGCTATGAGCTGTAAGTGGCTTATATGATGTCATTGGGTCAAGAAATAAAATCACTACAAATTCCATCATATATTGATGATACTGTGACAGATAAAGCCTAAAGTTAAGTGCAGGTAAGAGCCCTGCGCTAGCTGCTAGTATAACATCTGCTCAGCTTTTGTAATCCTAGAGCAAAGCTTTGATCTCCGTGTATCGAAGTACACACTATACACTCTTATCGTTATGATCCCTTCTTTAGCATCTGACGGAACCTTAATGGCCTATTTTAATAGAACACGAGGGTTTTACAGTATAAAGTTACCTGGTTAGCAACAAGAGTAGCCAAAGTGCTGAACAAAAGAAACAAGGAGACTATCTCACCACAAGCCACAAGTTGTAGGAGATTCTTGGCAGTCATGCTTTCAGCCTGCAAAGAAAAAATTGTGCAATGGGCAATCATACACATCCTTTCCGGCCCAATCTAGCCGTTACATGCCAACGTTTAGACCTATCCTTGTAGGGGTACCCCAAGGGTCGTTTCTGGGTTCAATCATTTACTGCAAATATTTAACAATATGTCTAAGTTCGTTCTGGGTAAACTGATGTCAACATTAGCATGAACTAGCTGTCACACTATTCTTGTGCTTCAAGCAGGCTTTCTTTTAGATTGACTGTTCTGGGTTATTGAAACCTTGAAAGATTTATAAGAAATCCACATTCACCTCAGAAGTTGCTTGCTATTGCAGGCATACGAATTAACAGGGTAACTAAGAGGGATCTGTGAATAAATTAATATAGTAACTTAACATTTACAAACAAAATATCTACATTTTTGGACAAGAATACCAATTATTGGCATGCAACAACCACTAGTACCTGAATAATAGATATTATTATATACAAAACATATTTTATTTCCCTGTTATCTTGATTGAATTTAATTTTTTATTATTATTACAATATATTATTATTATTAATATATTATATACTATTATTTTATTATTTATTTATATTCTTGGCCAAAATTTTTAAAAAAACATCAATTTTGGAATTAATTCATCTTGGTTTACTTACATTTGTAAATAATAGCATTGTGCATCCATACACAACAACATTCGTTGCAATAACCGCGACGAACAGATATTGAAGAAGCTCTACAATATAAGCTGCAAAGCTGAAACATTCGTATAGGCTTACATAAGTCGCCATACATATAAGTATGGTAGTTTTATTATTGCAACTTGAGAATTATTGTTGAAGAGACCGTTGTACTCCTCACAGACTACTGTTTGTGCTCTAAAAATATGAAAGCTTTGTGGAAGTTTTGGGGAGGGGGGTATTTGAGGAGGTGGCACTAAAATACAGTTTTGTTTTGTTTGTTTTTTTAATCAGGAAAAGTGCTATTTTGAATGACAGGCCAAATTATGACCACTGTTTCCCCATTGCATAATTGTGATGTTTTGAACAGAGTATTTCACACCGCATTAGCTACAAATAATTTGTAGTGTGTTTGTGTGTGTGTGTGTGTGTTGTGTAAAACAATTATTGTTTTTAACTTAAATAGACTTCAGTATAATTTGAATGCTACCTCATCATTTGTGACGATTAGGTGCCCGCCGCAGCCAAGTCCGCTGCGCGCTACACACTCAAGGCACCTTATACAGCAAGCAGAGTTTGGGAGTTTTCGAGGGGTCACCCAGCCGTCATGAAACGTGCTATGAACTTTAAAACTGTCATTATCGAGTGCCATGCCAAAAAGGATTGAGTTAAGATCATTCCCTTCTGGGTGAAATAAAAAATTAAACATGTTAAAGTCGCTCTAATAATGTTTAATAATTCTTCAATTTCATATTGCCAAGCGATTCAGACCAACGCCTGGGTTCCAAAGCTCATGTTTTATATGGACATTAAAGTAAATGATGATTGCTTTTTGAAAAGAAAAATTAAAAAGGGTAGCTGGAAGGCATCCAAATCAAGGTTTAAATAAAAGCCTTTTGCATGCATATAATCATCAAAAAAACTATAGAAAAATTAAAAATAATCAAATCAATAAGTACAAAATTAATTCTTGGGGCACGAGATATTAAACCTCCTATTGTTATAAAACATTTAAAACTTTCGCGGCCCGAATATATTAAAAAGTGTGAAGCGGGTCATTGCGCCGCGTCGCGTGTTCACACTTACGGGCGAGTGAGTTCAAAGTTTCGGAGTTAAAAAGAATCCCACCAACTTTTAAAGGAGACGATGGTAATAACTAAGTGCAACGTGGACTCCTGTTATCAACACAACACTCACAGTCACGTGCAAACACGCCCCACCCGCAGACGTCACAACAAGGGGGTTGTAACATCTACCAGCGAGGGTGCAGACGACGCCAAACCCGACCAGCCCCATTGCCATTGGGCAAGACATTCAAACACGATCCTGAACGAGGGGAGGCAACGATTTAAAGCACTTTCCAAGCAGTCGCCCTGAAGGGTGGATCCCACAGTGGTTCCGAAACGTCGAACTCACACACCAGTAAGTGTAAAAAACGCGACGCGGCAAAATAACCCGCTTCACACCTTTTTTTTAATCCGATTGTTAATTAGTATTACCATATAAATTAATACTTCATTATTAAAATCATTCTTACTCTATTTTAACAAAAATAATTTTGCAGTAGAACTTGTAAAAGTAATGTGAAATGTAATGACGTCTAAAAAAGCTCATCTACTCTTCCACACACATTTGCGCATTCTTAATTCATAAACGTACAGTTCCCCATAACAACATCCTTGAAAAGCTTGGCAAAATAGAATTTGCATGAAATAGGCCGCTTCTCGAACGCTTTTTCTAGTCGCGTTGATGGATGAGCTTTTTTGTATCTATTTAATATGCGTGGAATCTTTACTTTACTTTTTCAAGTCCCATTGCAAAATCATTTTTGTTTTAATTATGATATCTGTAAAGTAGTATTAATTGCTGTAGTTATAACAATTAAAATAATGTATAATATCCGGAGGCCCGAAAATTTGCTTTTTAAACGCATTTTTTGCTTTTTAAGTTTCTATAGTTAACATAACAGTTTTATCACTACAGGGAGGTTTCATACTTGACCCGACGATACGCTTTGAAAAGCAGCGGAGATCAGCTAAAAAGTCAACACTGAAAACAGGACACCTATCAACCAACAATACCATACTATGCAGACAAATAGCATGCAAACCCAATACATGTCATCGGGTTGTTTGTTTGGTGCAAGGGGGACAAACCCAAAGTTTTTTGTTGATTTTTGCAATACTTTTTGTTAGGTTCTCACTTGTAATGAAGCACAGTAGTTAAGAATGTATATAGAATAGGTTTACTTGAGTACAATACAATATTAAGTACGTAAATATGAACTTGAAATATACAATGGTCTGTCAACAACATAGTCTGTCACAGGTTCCATCTTGCATTGAGGTACGCCGTGCATAGGCGCTCTCAAGCGGTGCCCAAGTGAAGCTTCTTGGCACCAAATTCAAATGGTTAAACACCACAATTCTCCCCTTATAAAACAAAGAAAATGTCAGGAAGAGAACAATCTTGAAATTATTGACAATGAAAGTCCTTTAGATAAACTGGTGGTCGTGTCGCTCTTGTGGGACGTTCCACCGGTTTTGGCGTTGCCATCATGGATGATGCAGATCAGCTTGAAGGTGTTGGTGGCGGTAACGTTGCCACCTCTAGAAGTGGTGGGCCTCTATCCTCGACCATTGTATGGGCATCATTCGAGATGTCTGGCTTGCTCGGTACAGGGTTGCACCGATCGAAAGGTAATTCTCCCGAATGACCTTTGGGTACTGAGCTGTGGTCTGGCGGTGGCTGGTCCGGTACCTCTGCCACTCTTCGTGACCACAGTTGGTCCAGGTGCAGTCTCCGGGACGTTTCCTTCTTCATCCGCGACTGTGAAATTCCTGGGACCATGGATGCTCGTAATTGTTCCTGGCAGACACTTTGGTCCTCGCCCATGGTTTCGGAAGTAAATGGTTGACCCCGTGGTACTGCCGCCAGGCTGGGGCGTCCTTCTGGGCTTGCACTGCCACAGTTTCTCGGCTTGGCGGATCTGGGAAATTTTAAATTATCCGGGTGAAGCTTGTCGAACATCGTGCGGATCTCCCCCCCATCAAAAGATCAGATGGCGTCTTTTTCCGTGGTAGCGTTAGGTGTGGTACGTAACGCTAACAATTTTGTTTTTCCCAGCTCCACCGCCAAGTCTCTGGTGTTACCTTTCTTAGTAGATTCCTTAACATTTGAACATTTCTCTCCGCTAGTCCTTTGAAGCTGGAGAGTACGGTGCTGCGGTGATGTGCCTCACTTGTTTAGTCTCAAAAGGCTTGAAACTCCTCAGACTTGAAGGCTGCGGCATTATCCAAGGACCAATCGTCCGGGATACCATAATCCGCAAACATGTCTTTGTAGCACCTCAATGGCTACAGCAGAAGTCAAAGCTCCCTTGGTATTTTTCACCATCGGCCATCTTGAATGAGCGTCCACCGCGACGAAGAAGGTCTGTCCCCGAGTCGGCCCCGCAAAATCTATGTGAATGCGTGACATCGGCTTGCTGGGATGCCCACGGTATAACATTGGACTTGGCTGGAGCCGTGCGAGTCTCGGCGCAAGCTTGACAAGTCCCAATCAGTTCCTCGATCTCCTTGTCTAACCCAGGCCCCACACGTAACTTCGTGCAAAAGATTTTGGGCTTTACTATACCTTGGTGAACTTTTTTGCAGCAACTTCAGGACCTCCGGCCTCATGGAAGTCGGTATTACCACCCGGTTGCTGTACAACAGGCAGCCATGGTGTACGGATAGGCCTACCCCGTTTTGTACGTACGGTTGGAATTGTAACGGCAGCTCTGCGGTATTCCAGCCATGCTGAACACCTTTCATCACCCTGGACAAATGACGTCCTTCTGCGTTTTCCTCGCGTATGTGTTTTCCCCCGCCAGTGACGATCCTTCCCGGGGGTTCCATCAGGAACCAGACGTCGGGCCGGCTCGGGATATTCTGGCTGCTCCGGTGCTGGCAAAGGAGTCGGCTGCACATATCTGCATTTCCGTGCAACTTCCTTGACGAATGTAATCGTGTACCTATAACAGGCTAGCATTAGTAACCAACGCGTCATGCGTGGTGACAACACATCCGGCAAAGGTCGGCCCGGTTGTAGGCAGGCCCTGAGTTGGGGTTGTGTCGTGATTTATCTCGAACGGTCTGCCATAAACTAGCGGGTGAAAATTTTCGTAGACCTACATATCGATAAAAATTTCCCTTTTCCAAATTTCGGGTATTTTTTCGGACGCATTAGTGTGCGCGAAAACCCAAAACCACAGGTGCTTCATTCCATCGGTTTACATGACCAGTAACGCTCCCACTTTTATATGGTGAGCATCACACGAGGTCTCAACGGCTTTGGTCAAGCTGTAGTGTGCCCAGACCTGCTCCGAAGAAATCACTTTTTCTTCCTGGAAACATACCTCATTTCTCGGTCCAGCCCAAGCGTGTCCTTACGGCAAATTAATCGTACAGTGGAGATAACTTGTTGGGCCCGTGATTGATGTATCGTTCGTAGAACGTCAAGAACCTAAAATGACTCTATTGCTCCTTGTTTGCTGGAGAAAGGCGCCTCCCGGGCTTGATCTTCTCCTCGGTAAGGATGTAAGCCGTCTTTTTCAATTGAAGCCATAAAATTTAAAAGACTCTGTCCAAACTAACACTTGGCCAACTTCAGCGACATCCTACGCCATTTATCCTCTCCACCGGCCATTCTCCTCCAATTCCTCCCGTGTGCCTGAAATCAGCAATCGTCTAAGAACTACCACGCCTCCAACCCTTCACACGTTTTCCCTAAGGCTTGAAAGTGCTGTGCCGACGCTAGACCCGCGTAACCTCTTCATTCTTAGAAAGGCCTCGTGCGTATTGTGCTAACACTCGTGAAAGATTCCTCGTCCACTCCGGGAATTGCGTATAGGCCCCGTCCAAATCAAGCCTCGTGAAATAAAAACCGTTAGCCAAGGTGGTAACACTTCATGTTTGTCGGTAATGGTAGACCTCATTGTCATACTGTATTCCTGTGCACGAAAAGTCCCGCACCCCGCACCCTTTTCCCTCTCCTTTTGACAAAACGACCGGGGTACCCCATTTGCAGTGTGGGAAACTCTCGGCGGCTCCCCTCGCTGAACTTTCTAGCGCATGTCTGCCCTTTCCTTCAGCGCAAACGGGAACCAGTGCCTACGGGAAACGGCAAACCCCCCCTGGTTCTAATCCACATGTACCTCCTCCCGGGGTACGTACCTAGTCCACTCTGGAATCGTCCTCCAGCCCATGTACTCTTAGGATTTAACCTCTTCCACTTGTAAATTTGTTAACTGGCTTACCTGGACCGTAACCAAGCTCCAATCCAGTCTCTCCTAGTAACTGACGTCTTTATCATGCATTAAGCGGTAGCTTGTAAATCTTGCCTCATGGCCTATTTCCCCTATACGCCCTGGACACCTAAATCCTGTTTATAAACCAATTTTCAGTCTGTATTCCCACTCAACATATCAGGCGGTTCCTAGGCCACAGCGTTGAAACTTGGCTGTCCAATGAGGAATGTTTAGAGCCATGTCCACCTCCATCCTCAGTGGACACCCATTCACCTCCACGTAACCTTAAACTCATCCTCTGCACCCCTTATTACTCTGTCAGAAATAGAAAGAAAAACAGCTGAGTATGCACTAAGTTTACTCACCGGTGGTTTTGAATCAGCTTAGGCTGACTTTTTTAAATTTACACTTTTGGGAAAAGTGGCCAGGGTTTCTGGCACTTGTAGCAAGTTACATTACCTGCAAGCTTGCACTTATCTGCTAAGTGTGCAGGACTGCCACAACGGTAGCATTGCCGGTAGCATCGCCAAAACAATAAGACTATTTTCTCCACTCATAGAAAAGTAGGATCCTTCCTGAGAAATGCGGAAAACTCAATCCATCTGGAGGGAAAGGGGGTTTACGAGGTGCCATGTGGTGACTGTAACCAAACATATATAGGCAGAACAGGTAGACGCATAGCCAATAGGATCAAAGAACATTCCAATGATGTAAAAGCAGGAGACAAGAATTCGACCTTGGCGCAACATGCAAAAGCTCTCTCTCATGTTATAGATTTCGATAACACTAGAACCATTTGCCCTGTCCAGCAACTCCAGACCAGTATCATCAGGGAATCTGTAGAGATTGAGAAACGGCCTCACAATCTAAACAAAAGAGACGATAGCCAAAGTCTACCTCGTGCCTGGAAGCCAATTCTGATGCCTCGTCAAGTAGCAAATAGACATAACCAGACTAAAGACGTGCAACATCAGAACCATACGGTAATTAGCATAGCAGTTGAGGAACATTCCACAGTTTCTGTTCTATACGATGCAGATGCTAAATCCAACAGTTCACAAGAAACCCCAGTAGGGCCAATGATAAGAAGCCATAGTAAAAAGGTTTCACTTCAATAGATTAGGGACTTGATCATGGTTTTTAGATTTGACCTCGCCGCCCCGCACCTTTTCAAGTTTATAAGGAGGCGGTCGAGTGCGTGCCAGCCACTATAAGCACAATAAATTATGCGTGCTTCCTTACTTATGAGATGTTGCCAATAGGGGTTTACCCGGCATGGCATAAGAATCGGGCTACTAATGGTAGTCCCTGCCAATGGACGGACGTGCCAGCCACTGTGACTTTAACCTTCGTGAAGTCACAGTCACCCTGATGATGTCTGACGTAGATCAGACGAAACGTCGGTGGACGCCCAGTCTCTGCACTGGTTCATCATTTCGACGCGGTTTAACTCAAGAACCTAGTATTGTACATAAAAAATTTGTGGTTTAACGAAGTTTTTTTATACATATTATATTATAACATTTATGTAATATATTATATTTATATAATTTTTTTATAAAATATATTTATTATTATTAATTAGTTAAATATAAATAGTACATTTTATGACATTTTTTATTTATCGGGTTGTTTCGTAGCGGAAAAGTTTTAGTACATTTTATGTTGTTGTAATTTCGTTCATTGTTCATTATCTCCGATCTTTTTAAACCACACATTACATATTTGGGAAACAAATATTTCCTGAACCATTTGACCAAATGAGCTGATTTTTTATGGTGGCTCATAGTACATTTACCTACAAACTGTGGAATCGAATTTAAGATGAATTAATTTTTACTCCCATGGGAAAATAATTTGTAAAATAATTATTTATCATCATATATTATATATTTATTTTGATGATGTGCCAATCAAAATATATAAGTTAAAACTTAAAACCCATACACAAGATTGTAATGCAGAGCCAATAGAAAAATTTAAACATAATTTTGAGACTTCTATGTTGAAGGGTATAGAAATGACATATTTCCCTAGCATTGACGGTTTTTGGGGTGGTTTTAGGGTTTTTTAGGGGTTGAAAAGTAGAAAATTTGGATAATGGTTTGGTATATTTTCAATTTGTTTTGTTGTTTTCTACCTATCCCCAAAGTTTCATGAAAATTGCTTTAAAGGCATAGAATTTGGAATTTTCACCTGTGTCCTCCCTTAAAAGGTTCCATCTATTCTTAGAAATCACCTCTATGGTTTAAACATGCTTTTTTTTAATTGTATTATTATTATTATTACTCATTTCTTGTATTTGTAATTAAATTTTAACCATCTTTTTTAATTGTTATTAAACAATGTTTGTTATTTTCATTTTATGTCCTTGTGGCAACTGTATTTGAACAACACAGTTTAGTTTTGCTTAAAAAATAAAAGTTCTCTCTCTCTGGTAATTATTATACACTTCAAAAAAACTTTTTAAAACCGTATTCTATGATTCGGGCTAACTTTTTCACTTTTTCTTTCAAAAAGCAATACTCACAATTTTCCTTTAAAAGTCATGTAAAAATAACGTTATAGCCTCACCCGTTTTGTCAGAATCGGACCCAAAAGTCACGAAAAAATTGCACTTAAAACATAAAAAATCGTAAAAAAATAGATATTCATTAGAAAATTTATTCGATTCTCCCAAAAAAATACGGTCTAAATTTAGAAATTTCAAGGTCCCCCTTCATTTTCATCAAGATCGCATTTGCCGTTTGCCCCTGAGGCAAAAAAAGGGCAAAAAAAAAAAAACTTGGAGCTAATTTTTTTGAGGGGTCAGTGAAATTTAGTCTTCGCTTTGCTATCCAATAATTTTGGTTTTAACTATTGTTTAAAATTTATAATTGCAAAATTTTTTTTAAAAAGCGCAAAAAAGGGGTTTCCCGCCCTTTTAAAATGTCATCTCTTTTTAAAGGGGGGTGTAGGGGTTTTGCTATTTTTTTCAAATTATTGTATGTGTGGGTTCACGTTATACCCTACTTACCACACCTTACCTCAAGAGTCTTGAGGAACCTAACAAAGTTCCCAGTTTTTTACACATTTCCCCCGTAACTTCCCCCTTGGTCACCACAAAATCTCCAGGTCACCCAAAACCTCGATGTTACATCCGGTCCAGGTCTGAGTGAAGTTGTTTGGAATCTCAGGTCATATCTTCGAGGTCGAGTGCCGTGACCTTGGGCCACAACCCCAGGAGTGATAGCTCTACACCGGAAAGTTCTTGCAATTCTAACCTTTTTCTGGCTACTTACGAGCTGTGTACGATGGAGAGACTTAGTGCGCTCTTCTAGCTTGCGTAGCTTTCTCTGTTTTACAATTTGGAGCGAAGTATTACGAACGTTTTGAAATTTATTACAAGATATCTGGAATTGTACATTTGCATAGAGAAAGATGATAAGACAAGCTGTCATTAAAGAGTTTGCTGCCAAAAAGACTGAAATAATTAGCAATATCGTGGTAAAATGTGTTAATTCGTAAGCCGGAGATGAGAATATGTCGTATGGATACCATCCCCTGAAAAGGAAAAACATTTATTCTCACTATTTTATTGTATCGTGTTTACTTTGAACGCATACAATACAAACACCGAGATTACATTTTGTTTTAGTGAGTGGAGGTCTGCATTATTAGATGAAGTATATTGACAATGACATATACATAGAGAACATAGTGACCGACAGTGTTGGCTTAAGCGCTAAGCGCTCGACCCTGATTCGGGAGGTCCCGGGTTCAAATCCCATCGAGACCGGCAATCCTGACTGAAGGTTTTTTCCGAGGTTTTCCTCAGTCGTAAATGCGAATGCAAGGGATTGAGTCCTCTTAAATAGCCCTCGGACATCCCTTCACAATTGTCCGATCCGCAATATACCTAGTTAGTCACCTGAAGAGGGTCACACCGGTTAAATCTGATGTGTATACCCTACAGCGGGCATCCTACAAAAATGTATTTATTTATAGAAAACATAGTAGATAAAAGTACCGTGAAAATACTGTATTTGTGTATTCTGTGTATTTATAATGTATAATTACTAGGAAGCTTTGCAAACGCTTTTTCAGGCGCGTTGTTGTATGAGCGTAATTTTTTTAAACAAAAAAGCGTAAAATTGCAATTTTAATGGAAAATAATTTTTTGATTGCGTTTAAATTTCACATAAATATATCAATTCATGAAATTAAGGTTCTGTGAAAAAAAAATTGCAATCGGATAAAGCATGTAGGTGTAATAATTCGAAGAAATTCTTTAAAAATCGAGAAAAAAAACGTAAAATTGCGATTTTCATTAGAAATAAATTTTCGATTGCGACCAAAAACGTGGGAGTTCTAAGTTAAGAGATTTCGAATAACCTTAGAAAATTTCATTTCAATATTAGTACCGGTTTAGCCGGAATCGTGTTAAAAACACACAATAATAAAAAAATTAACATTCCGGATTTTTTTTCTCCATTGTAGTAGAATGGAATTCGCTTCCTG
>JAMZAV010009622.1:0-24760 GCA_024449915.1 Sweltsa coloradensis | reverse complement strand
ATTTCAGCTTGTGTTTGAATGAGTTTACATTGTTTATATTTTTTATTTCTTGTGGCAATTTGTTGTAAAGTTTTGAGTTTATGTATGATGAATTTAATTGTAGGTTTTAGTTTGAGTATTGTGTGTGAATATGTTTATTTGACGGTGTTGTGAGAATGGATGTCGCTGTTGAGGGTATGTTCATTGGGTTGTTTGTGTATGTACAAGATGGTTTGCATTATGTATAAGCTGTAGAATGTTAATATCTTATGTTTTATAAAGTGTTCTTTACAGTGAGGTTTTATGAAAGAGTCTTTTCTTTGTCTTAGACCCAGAATGATCCTGAGAGCTTTTTTTTGCAATGTGAAAATTGTTTTTGCATTTGGGGAACCACCCCAGAATTCTACTCCATATCTGAGATGAGATTCAAAGTTTGCGGAATATGCTATTTTAGCTGTTTTAATATTTGAAATTGATTTTATAATCCTTAATGCATATATAGTAGAGTTTAATTTTTTAGACAATTTTTCACATTGTTTGTTCCAATTTAGATGTTCATCAATCGTTAGGCCAAGAAAATCTGCGAGATTAGTCTTTTTTATTTTTGTGTTTTTCTCAGCGTTGATAGTGAGGGTTTGTGGTTTTTCTTCCTCTTTGATGTTCTGGTTGCCAAACATGACAAATGTGGTTTTGTTATAATTTAGTATCAGATTGTTTACACTAAACCACTGGTTTGCCACAAACAGCTGTTTTTCCGATTGTGTTATAAGTGATTTTACACAGCTAGCTCTGATGGTGATGCTTGTGTCATCCGCAAAGAGCTGTGAGTTTTTTATAAGGTGAGCAAAATCATTAATGAATATAATAAAAAGAAGTGGCCCTAGTATGGATCCTTGTGGCACTCCGCAGGTAATTTTTGTTGGTTTTGATAAGTATTTCTGTTCATTGTTATCTTCATCCATGGCAGTTAGCTCTACGTATTGTACACGATTTGTTAGATATGACACAATCATGTCTAGAGCTATACCTCTTATGCCGTAGAATTTGAGTTTATCTATAAGTATTTTGTGATCTATACAATCAAAGGCTTTTGATAGATCACAAAATACTCCAAGTACAAGATCATTACATTTTTTCCCTTCTATTATATTTTCTATAAAATTTTGAATAGTTCCTAGGGTTGACCTGTTTTTCCTAAACCCATTTTGTTTATCTGTTAGGAGGTTATTTTTTTCAACAAACAATGTTATTCTTTTATGTATCAATGTTTCTAGGATTTTAGAGAAAGCTGGAAGGAGTGAAATTGGTCAGCTTGGTCAGGGTTACAGCTAGCTCATCTATATGCATTTTCATGCATATTTATATCCCTGTTCCTATTGACCCCACATGGAGGTGAATAGGAACGCACTATATAAAAATAAAAATAAAATATTAATATTCAAATACTGTGTTGATGGTTGGTTATATTATTAAAAGAAACCACATAGCCATAATTTAAAAAAATATCTCATTGGTTTACTATGATTCATGTTGAAATAACAAGAAGTTAACTTACGAAACCTGTTCCTATTCACCCCACATTACGGTATACATGGAGTGCGAAATCAATTTAAAATTTAAAATACAAGCTTGGCTTACTGGTTAAAATATACATGTTTGAACTTGTGTTCCTGTACATAATCATCAACTTGATAATATGCTTTCCCAGTTAGGTAATTTTTAAGTGAGCTTTTAAATTTATCTGTCTGCAATTTCTTTTATGTTGCTTGGTAGCAGATTCATTAAAATTGTTCCAGCATATACAGGTGCTTTTTCATATCTAGCTAGATTATGCCTATAGCTATATGTACATTATCCCTACTCCTGGTATTATGACTATGAATTGTCACATTTGTCAAATCAACACACTTCGCATCAATAACAACAACAAAAATTAACTCAAATAAGCCTAAAACTAATAAAATTAATATACTACATCAAAACATACAAGGCCTAACCAACTCAATTACCAACCTCGAAATAACCCTGGATAGCTTGGTAAACAATAAGGAGGAAATAGATTTTTTATGTCTCTCCGAACACTGGCTATCCAAACAAGATATCAAAACTATTCACCTAGGCAACTACTCACTTATAAATTCTTTTTGCAGAGAAAACTTTCTTAGAGGAGGGGTTGCCATATATTGTAGTAACAAATGGCTAGGTCTAACAAAGAAGTTAGCCCTAAATGGCTCAGAAAAAAATGCAGAATTGACTGGTGTTGAAGTAACAACAAGCAATATACCGAAAAACAACCTAATAATAATAACTGTACCGATCACCGACGGGTGATGTTGACACCTTAGAAATATTGGAAAAAACAATTTCCAAAATTAGTAAAGAAGGAAAAGAAATCTTCTTGTTAGGAGACTTTAATATTGACTTTAAAAAGATAACCATAAGGCTAACAGAGACAAATTAGTAAATCTTATGTTGTCTTTTAACCTAAAATTTATAATAGATGAACCAACTAGATCTGACCCATTCTTTAATACAGTTTCAAATATTGACAACATAGCCACAAATGCCAAATCCCCCACTTTCACTTCAAAGGTAACTAATCATTGTCTTTCTGACCACTATGCGCAACATATAACCTTCACTTGCCCCAGTAACCTACACAGGAAAAAATCAGTTATCAAGAGAAAATTTACGATGAGAGTACCTCAAAACTAAACAATCTCCTAGAGGAAACAAACTGGACACCAATATATAATGAAAACAACCCTGATGATAAATATAACAAGTTCGAGGAAATATTCTTACAACATTTTGATACGTGCTTCCCGAAAACGTTAACTAAAATAAACACAAACTACACTAGACATCCATTTCTAGAGCTAATCTAAAGTGCCTCTTCTGGTTAAACAAACATTTTCACAATACATTTACTAAAACTTACTACTTAAAATATAAAAAGACCTACAATAAAACAATAAAAGCAGCTAAAGCTCATGACTACACTACACAAATAACAGGTAGCAGAATGGAAGACAAAACTAAAAAGATATGGCAAATAATAAACAGACATACTAATAAAACAAAAAAAACAATGAAAAGAAACTTAATTAACATTAAAAATAAATAACTCTGTCGTCACTAATCAAACACAAATAGCCAACCTTTTCAACAATGAATTTTCCACAGTAGCAAAAAAGCTGATAGGCCAGCAAACCACAAAAAAACAACAAACGGATGAGAAGGCTTACCTAAAATACCTCCAAAGCCTGAATATAGACAACTCTAAATCAATATATATGCACCCTACCGACCACGTAGAAATCAACAGAATTGTCTCAAATTTAAAATAAAAAAATTCAGCAGGGATTGACGAGATTCCAACATCACTAATAAAAAAATGCATAAGATATATAGCAACTCCGCTTGCGCACATATTCGATGAATGTCTATCAAAAGGAATCTTTCCAAAAAAACTTAAAATAGCAAAAGTAATACCATTACATAAAAAAGGCAACAAGGATGATATGGGTAACTACCGACCTATATCAATACTGCCAGCCTTTTCAAAAATACTAGAATCATTGATACACAAAAGAATACAACAATTCATAGAAAAGAATAACCTTCTAACGGATAGACAAAACGGGTTTAGGAAAAACAGATCAACCTTAGGGACTATCAAAAATTTTGTAGATAACATTATAGAAGGGAAAAATAATAATGAACTGGTCCTAGGAATATTTTGCGACCTGTCAAAGGCATTTGATTGTATTGATCACAAAATACTCATAGATAAACTAAAATTTTACGGTATAAGGGGTATAGCACTAGAGCTAGTTGAGTCGTATCTATCAAATAGAGAACAGCAAGTAGAGATAACTGCTGTGGACGAAAATAACAATGAAAAAAAACACCTATCAAACCCACCAAGATTACCTGTGGAGTGCCACAAGGTTCCATCTTGGGGCCACTCTTTTTCATTATATTTATAAATGATTTTGCACACCTCATAAAAAGCTCTGAACTGTTTGCTGATGATGCAAGCATCACCATCAGAGCTAGCTGTGCAAAATCACTTGTTTCAAAAGGAGAAACACAACTAATGGTAGCAAACCAGTGGTTTGATGAAAACCTCTTGATATTAAACTATAAAAAACAACATTTCTAATGTTCAGTAACAAAAACATCAAAAAGGAAGATAAACCTCAACACCTAACTATCAAAGACGTACATAACCCGGAAATAAAAAATGCTTACCTAGCGGAATTTCTTGGGTTAAGAATAGATGAAAATCTAAACTGGAATAAACAATGCGAAAAGCTATCAAAAAAATTAAACTCGATTATCTATGCTCTAAGAATTGTCAAATCAATCTCAAACGTAAAAGTAGCTAAAATATCATATTCAGCAAATTTTGAATCGCTTCTTAGATATGGAATTGAATTCTGGGGTGGCTCCTCACACGCAGAAAAAATATTCATTTTACAAAAAAAAGCTCTTAGAATCATTCTGGGTCTGAAACAAAAAAAGGACTCTTACGAAAAACCTCACTGCAAAGATCACTTTATCAAGCAAAAGATATTGACTTTCTACAGCTTGTACATAATGCAAACTGCTTTATATACGCATAAAAATCGCAATGATCCGACACTCAACTGCAACATCTACTCTCACAACACACGTCAGCAGAAACATATTCACTTCCAATACCTTAAAACAAAATCGATACAGATGAATTCATCCTACATAAACTCTAAATTATATAACAAACTGCCAAACAAAATAAAAGATATTACCAATATAAACACTTTTAAACTAAAACTAAAATCAATATTTCTGAAAAAGGCATATTACTCAGTTAAAGAATACCTGGAAGACAAAAACATTTAGACCGACTAAGATAAAGAGAAACTGGAAAAAAATATATCAACGTGCCCAGGTAACAACCAACAGAGGGGATACAATTGAGAACACAACTGTATATATGCTTATAATTCTTATTGTACTATAAAATTGTGTAGGCCTCATACTATCTCATTAGTATTAATCATTAGCTCATGACAGTGTGAACTACCTAGTAGCCTAGCCTGAGAGATTAATACAGCATAGATGGGCTAAATACATTATATGTATTCTATTATATTTTAGTCTTAAATTAAAACATTTAGGTAAGATTAATCAAAATTTTTATTTTTATTTTATTGCATTATATTCTATGTTTATGTTTATTTAATAATTTATTTAATTTTAAATAAATATTTTCCAAATACCCTTGTATAGTAATCCTCCACGGAAGATTAAAAGGGTCAAAAATTACAATGTATGTACAATGTAACATGATTTGTATTGGAAATAAAACCAACTAAAACTACTACTACTACTACTACTACTACTACTACTACTACTACTACTACTACTACTACTACTACTACTACTACTACTACTACTACTACTACTTTATACTTTTGCTAATTTTAACGTACATGATAACTTGATATATATACAAGCTTGGAAACGTAAGTATTTTAAGGTCTTTAAAATGTTCTTTACATGATTCCAGGTAATTTATGCCGACTATTATTTGGATGGCTCTTTTCTGTCGTCTTAATATTATATCCGTATTAGCCCTACTTGAGTTGCCCCATACCAATGCAGCATAGCTCATGTGTGAATTAAAAAGTGCATAATACACTGATTTTACCAGATCAATATTGCCAGTGTTTAAACTTTTTCATTATGTATAAATCAGAACTGAGTTGTTTTGAAAGTTGCTCTACGTGTACATTCCATGACAGGTCATCATCTACTTGTACACCTAGCAATTTAAATGTGTCTACCTGTTCCAGATTTTTATTACCATCACTTCCTAAAATTACATTTTATCTCATCAGTCTGTTTATTCTTATTGTTAAAAATCATAAATTTAGTTTTTTGCTCATTTATAACTAATGACAAACACTGCAACCATTGCATAATTTCATTCATAGTAACAAAAGTAGTTCTCTCTAATAATGATGTAATACTGTTAGCTATTAATAGAGTTGCATCATCCGCATACATTATTAATTTCCCATCTCTAACAGGAACAGCCATAGGCATATCATTTGTATACACATTAAAAAAAGTGGGCCCCAGTACAGATCCTTGGGGTATTCCACATACTAGCATTTGCATATCTGATGTTATCAGTTCCATTCCATCCATCCATGTAAAGAACATTTTAAAGACCTTAAAATACTTACGTTTCCAAGCTTATATATATATCAAGTTATCATGTACGTTAAAATTAGCAAAAGTATAAGGACAAATGTGACAATTCATAGTCATAATACCAGGAGTAGGGATAATGTACATATAGCTAGGCATAATCTAGCTAGATATGAAAAAGCACCTGTATATGCTGGAACAATTTTAATGAATCTGCTACCAAGCAACATAAAAGAAATTGCAGACATAGATAAATTTAAAAGCTCACTTAAAAATTACCTAATTGGGAAAGCATATTATCAAGTTGATGATTATGTACAGGAACACAAGTTCAAACATGTATATTTTAACCAGTAAGCCAAGCTTGTATTTTAAATTTTAAATTGATTTCAGACTCCATGTATAGCTATGAAATTATGTATTATGTGTGTTGTGTATGTATTTATTATTTGTGTATGTATGTATTAGGAATAGTTCTGTAATAATTTTTAGGCCTAGTTGCCTATATTATGTTCATGACATGTTTCATACATCTGTGATGTTAAAACGAAACTCGAATTAAATAAATAAATAAATAAATAAATTTGTCCACTATTATTCTTATAATTAATACCTACGTACTGCTGTCTTCCATTTAAATACGAGTGCACCCATTGCAGTGCTTTTCCTCGTATACCAAGTGAGAATAATTTACTTACTAAGATGTTAAAGTCAACTGAATCAAAGGCCTTCGTTAGGTCCATAAACACTGCCACCGTTGTTTTCCGCTCATCCAGGTGAAAAAGAACATTATTTACAAAATCAGCCACTGCAGTGCCAGTGGATCGTCCTGCCCTGAAGCCATGTTGCGTTGGAGTCAACAGATTATTTGCTTCAAAATATTCCTGTATACGGACATGCATAGCAATCTCAAACACCTTTGAAAAAGATGGCAGTATATCGATACTGGTCGATAGTTTGTCATATTTTTCCGGTCACCTTTCTTGTAAAGAGGTTTTATCCTAGCTATTTTTAGTGCATTTGGGAATTATTGTCCTTCACTAAAAGAAAAATTTATTAGGTGGACCAGTGGCTGCGCTAATTGTTTAGAGCATTGTCTGATTAATTTGCTCGATACTCCATCTGATCCAATCGTAGTTTTGTTTTTTAGTTTTCCAATTATTTGTAGGATTTCTAGTTCAGTCACATCATGTAATTTCATACAGACCTCCGCTTCCGGGATAGGAACGAAATCAGGGAAATTATTTGCCAGTTTTGATTCGTCTGTCACATGTGGTCTTTGCGACATTCACAAAATACTTACTATTTAACATATCCGCGGCCACCTTAGGATTAGTTACACTGTGTCCGTTATCGTTATTTAATTCCAGATTGTTTTCCCCAGATTTGTCATTGAGATCCCCTCGTTCATTGTTTATGATTTTCCATGCAGCCCTTTGTTTGTTAGAAGATTTACCAATATCTCTTTAGCTTTAGCATTTTTTACCATTGCTTTATATTCTGTTTTCTTTGTTCTTAGGATTTGTATGTAGCCTTTATCCGATGTTGTCTTACAATATCTGTATAGTGATCTTAATTTCTTTCTTGCATTTAGTATTTCAGTAGTAATCCATTTTTTGCCTATTTTCCGCACTATCTTTCTCTTTGGAAAAGAAAGATTAGGCCTAAATAGGTACTGAATTTTATTTATAAAAAATTGGTATTTCCTCTCAAGAGATGTTTCCCTATACATTAGATTCCAATTTATATTACTTAATTTCCTACGAAATAGTTGAATATTTTTTGGATTCATATCTCTATATTCTAAGGGGTTTATTTTATGTTGCTGCGGAATTTTGGATTTCCCTCTACTCCCTATCACCTGTATCATCTGCGCATCATGGTCTGATATTACCGAGTCCACAACATACACTATATAATTATCTTGATGTATATTAGTAAATATATTATCAATGGCTGTTTCAGATGTATACTTTAAAGTGGTTACTGTCCTAGTAGGCGTTTTTATAGTCATAATCAATTTAAAACTTTTTAAAATGTCATCTAGCTGTTTCTTTGCCCGCGAATGTTGTAATACATCAATATTAAAATCACCACAAACAATTATATTCTTGTCTGTGGCTGCAATTTTTTCAAGTACATATTCAAAAGTATTGAAAAACACTTCGAGTGCCCCATTGGGTGGTCTATAAACTCCTATGATAATTATAGGCCTGTTCATGGAGCTACCGGTAGGCCAAAACTGGGTTTTTAATTTTGAGACTGCAATCTCAATCTCACATTCCTTAGCACAGGGTAGCTTATCACAGTCATACAAAGTAATTTCTTCCATTTCTAGTGCAGTGTTTGAAAAGATTGCTACTCCTCCTCCTTTATGTCTTGAACGACAGAAACTTGCCTGTAATTTAACCTAGAACGTTACATGTTTTTAGCTCCTCTTTTTTAGGCCATGTTCAGTAATACAAAAAACGTCCGGCTTTTCTTCATCTATAAATATCTCCAATACATCCTTTTTTAAATGCGTAAGGTATTGTACGTTTTGATGTATGATTTTTAGGTTAACCCCCCCATTTTCTGTGTTTTGTAAAAATTTAAGCCCTCCCTATCAAAATATGAAATTTGACTTCCTACCTGTTTGGTAAGTGCAGCCATTATATTTTTAATGGTAGGCCTACTGGTAGGTACTTCAACCTGCATGGAGGTCACTAGGTCTGCGGCAGCTGGGATCTCTGCAGAGTCCGCATCCTGGGGTTGGACCGTTGGGGTGTTGTTATTGATTGTGGTCGAGGTCGTACTTAGCTGCGAGGACTCGTAGGCTGGGCTGCCGGGGCTCTCCACTGATCCGGTCGTGGACGTACTTAGCTGCGAGGACTCGGAGGCTGGACTGCTGGGGCTCTCCACATTTGCATTTGCTTTTGCTTGGGCTTGGCCGACGTTCGACGGGGACACATGTTCACTGCTCGCAAGGGTCTTGGGGCATATCTTACTCCTGGATGAACCGGATGTCCTGGAAGTCCGAGTTTCAGATGGGTCCTCGAGAGCCGGTGTGTTGACAGGAGCTTTTGTTTGGTTGGAGCATTCCGTGGGGATGGTTTCATTTCCTACATCTGGCAAGCTCTTGTGTGGAGGTGTGACGATAGGCTTACTCGTGTTGTCCGGGTTCTTGACCGGTTCTTTCGGAAGCGGTACCGGTAATAAGGGAGGAGTCAAAAATGTATTGAGGGTTTCATCAATTCTTTTTAACAAGGAGTCGATAGAGTAAGGGAAATCGCTGTCCGTAGCTTTCCATTGCACCGGGCATGGTAGTCCGGGGCAAAGACAGTCATGCTTTTGGGGAGAAGAAGTCGTAACTTCCCTGATTACCTTAGTTGATTCACTGAGACTAGGACTATCTTTGTTTCGGATGGTCGAAGCTAGCCTTTCTGATAGTTCTTGCTTCCCTCTTAGATTAAGGTGGAGGCCGTGTCCCAGTAAACACAACACCACTCAGAGTGGTGTTTATTTTTGTCACGAGCTCACATAGGCAGTCCCACACATTGTTAGCAAAATGTGAGATGAATGTGACTGAATTAAATATTACATGTAAAAATGCATTATTTTGAGACCTTTCTATTAGCACACAGAGTCAACCCAATGAGAGCAAATTTCTTTCTGCTCTCAGAGTATTATCAGAATTGTCACTTTGATACTACATTTTATTTGCATCAAAAGTCCTCACATCTGTGATGACATTTAAGAGCTGTTTGTGAGCTGAATTTGTATGTTTTATTTTGATAGAAATCACTCACATTGTGTGAGGTTTGAGTCGGATTTTATAAGTACCTTTGTTATGATATTTATCCGAACGCAATGTTTGTAATTTGTGAGCAATTATTTGTCACATTGTTACCTCTCCAACACATCTCGGATACCTTACTTTAAGCTGAATTTAATTAACTTGCAGAGTATTACCTGAACCGTCACATTGATAACACTTTTTATTTGTATCAAAAGACCACACATCTGTGAAGACTTTAAGAGCTGTTTGTGAGTTGAATTTATATTTTTTATATTGTTGGAATTCACTCACATTGTGTGGGGTTTGAGTAGGATTTGATACGTACCTTTGTGATGATATTTATCCCAACGCAATGTAAGTAATTAGTGAGCAATTATTTGTCTTGTTGTAACCTCTCCAACACAACTTGGATACCAATTATTTAAGCTAAATTTAATTAATTCGCAGAGTATTACCTGGAAGGTCACTTTGATACTAATTGTTATTTGCATCAAAAGTCCACACAGTCATCTGTGATGAAATTATACGTACATTATATCTGATAAAAATTGTTAACAATAAAGAAGTGTATGAAAAGCATGGAGCTTTCATGTCAATTATTGTTAGTAAGTAATTTTTATGCTCAAGTGGTCAACAACTCAACAAGAACGATTTTCTTGTTTTGGCGTTGAATTAAACAATCATAGCGTTGAGTGACTATATATATTAGTCACTCAACGATCATAGTGTTGACCAATCTCCAGATCATGAACTTGTATTTTTGGATGAGTGTAGCGAGCGAAGCGAAGATTCCATTTCACTACACTGGAGAGAAAAAATCCGGATTATTTTCTTCTTTTTTTTGTATTTTTGTCTGTTTGTTAACACGATTCCGGCTAAACCGATACTTCAATTGCGATGAAATTTTCTGGAGGCCTTCCGAAATCTCTCAACTTAGAACTGCCACTTTTTTTTTAGCACAATTAAACAATTATTCAATTGCAATTTTACGATTTTTTTTATTTTTTAAAACGTTGTTCGACTTATAACACCTACATGCTTTATCTGATTGTGATAAATTTTGTACAGAACCTAAATTTTATAAATTAATATATTCGTGTAAAATTTTAGCGCAATCAAAAAATTATTTCTGATGAAAATCGCAAATTCACGATTTTTTTCAATTTTCAAAACATTTCTTCGACTTTATAACACAAACGTCCTTTATCCGATTGTAATGATTTTTTCACAGAACCTTAATTTTAATAATTCATTCATTGGTGTGAAATTTGAGCAAAATCGAAAAAAAATTCTCTTAAAAATCGCAATTTTACGCCTTAAAAAACGACTTATAACACCTACACGCTTTATCCGACTGCCACGTTTATTTTAAAGAACCTTAATTTTATGAATTATATATTGGTGTGAAATTTGAGCGCATTTGAAAAATAATTTCCCATGAAAATCGCAATTTTACGCTTTTTTCGTTTAAAACAAATTACGCTCATCCAACAACGCGCCTGAAAAAGCTTTTGCGAAGCTTCCTAGTTGTAAGCATATCAAAGTTTTGTTTCCATCACAATACTAAGTAATCCTTCGAATAAAGATAGTCCAAAATCCGAACGAAAATTATTCAAAAGTATCAAATAAACTCTTGAATGTCTGACATGAAATACATTCCTTAACACAAAATCCTGTGATAACAGAATACAGATTAGAAAGGGCATTGATACATTGCTGATATGTTATAATAACGCTGAATTTGGTACAAATAATAAAGAGGAAATCTTCTTAATCTTAGTAATAACCATTTGGAAAGTAACCTATCCAGTAAATCTCATTTCTTGCATTTCGCGCTACACGGCGACAAGAACACAACGCTTTTATAGGTTCGTGCTTCCTCGCACACAACTCTAAACCAATCACGTCTCCGTACACAGTGGTTGCATGGCGGGACTACAAATCTGGTTTTATTCAGTCTCAGGTTGAAAATACTTTGCCCATAAAATGCACACCCAATGCAAAAAAAAATAAAAATAATAATAATAATAATAATTATTATTATTTTTATTATATTATAATTATTATTATTATTATTATTTTAAAAAAATCGCGCAGATCTTATTTAAGTAAAGATGTGTTTAGGACTTGATCAATATATCATGGGACGATTCTTTTTGTCTTCTGCACGTTTAAAGGAAAACATCTTGGGCTTTGAGACGTTTTATGACTAAAATTACTTTTATGGTATTGATATCTGACATTATCCGTATGACGATTTCTTTTATTAATATTTGTATTTTGTTTTGGTACTCTTAAACATTTCATTCAATTTTGTTTTCTTGGCCATTTTCTTATTACGTACGTATGTAATTAATTCCTTTCTGGAGTTTTGATGCTTTTGTATAACTCCTACAGCGATACGTACCCGTACAAAGTTGATTGATATACATGTATAAATGATAGAATTTTGAGTTAATTTGTGAAAAGGGCGCGTCAACTGTAAGGCCATAATGCGCCACTCTAGCCAATGATAAGCTAGGGAGGAAAGACCAACGATCCAGTCTTAGGTATAGGGGAGAAAAGGGAATGATACCGGGTACTCAACACATGGCTTACTATCACAAGTCTAAGTAACGACGGCGTTTTCCTGGTATTCGACATAAAGGGTTAGGAGACATAGGTCGTAGGCCCTCCCTTAGACTTAGGTTACGACCTATGTACGTTGTCTGAAATTGGAAGAATTCATTATGTTCAGCATTTTAACATGCCACTTAAAACTTCAAGTTCTTCTAGCTCAACACTATAGCGTGTGAGATAGTTAAGCGAGCGAAGCGAGCGTTTCCATTTGACTCTGCCGGAAAAATTAGTCACTGGTTTTGTTTTTTTTTTTTTTTTTTTTTTTTTTTTGTTTTTTTTGTTTGTTTGTATGTCTCGCGATAACGTTCGAACGGAGGCTCGGATCGAGTTGAAATTTTGACCATCCGCAAGCTTCGTTCTCGATTGAATGCCATTAGTTTTGTGGCAAAATCGTTCAAAAAGTTAAAAAGTTACATTAAAGTTAACCGAAAGTTTTTTTTTTAAACTAACCGGCGACAAAATCTGAGATGGCCAAATCATTTAGAATGTCCGTCCGGTCACGAATATGTTAATTTTATTTTGATCCGATAAGTAGTGTAGATGGAAATTACATTATAACAAAAGTAACGTTGCCATGGCAACGAAAAGACGCGCCAAGTTTCTAATGCACTGCCACCTAGAAGTAATCAAAATACTTTCGAGGAAGCAGTCTATTATTTGTCAACAAAGAGTTTAAAATAGTTTTCCCAAGGAGTCAAGGTCCTCTAGATGGCTGTGGATTTTAAAGTAAAGATTTACACACGGGTTTACCCAAATACCTTGGCAATAATAAATAATATTGGAAACATTGCCCTGTGGACAGCGAACGTCGCAAATTTTAAAATTTAAAAAAATGTGCAATGTGGGTCTAGCTATAGCACGTGCTCGCTTATCAACGCGTCCAACTGAGCGTTTCCTAGTATAGACTATAGAACACTTGCATTCTGACACTGCAAAATTTGCTCATACATCAAAGGTATATTATTAATTATGCTTCCATATAAACAATGAGTAACTTAAATATTAAATATTGTATCATTAAGTTATTATCAAGTACTGAACAATACTATTTAAACACAAGAATAAAACACGTATTAATAAAGCTAGGCCACAGAGCAAGTGCACAATCCCTAAAATAGTTGCGTCGATTTGCTGTTGTATCCTATAAAGGTGTTTATTCTCTGTCAACTTCAGCGTCTTCTGTGGCGCTACGGTCTAGGTCTTGGCTTTCAGATGCAGGGTTCCAGTCGGATCGAGTTCGAATCACCACTCACCATGTTAAAACTTGTAACTTTATAATTGTATCAATTTAACATATGCTGTGTATCCAGTTACAGGTTATCGATTGATGTATGAATAGAAAATAAAGAGTAATAATTAGTATTTAATACAATATTTAAATGATAAATCGAATTTAATTTTTAGTACCTATTTCGTTTGCTTATTTGCTCCTAGATAGCGTTACAGACGCGTGGATAGTTGTGTTCACTCTGAGAAGTATTCTGGTACAACTCTGTGAGCTCTTTGTGAGCACTTTAGTCGATCCTCTGTGAGCTAGCACTCATATGCCAAAAATGGATAATGCTATGTGAGCTCTTTGTGAGCACTCCAGGCAATAAACGGAAATAACACTGTTAGCTCTTGGTGAACACTCAAAGCACTAAATGAGATACTTAGTGAGCTAGTTGCAACCACTCTATGGAATATTCTGATACAACTCTGTGAGCTTTTTGTGACTACAAGAAACAATAAGATAAGACAACTCACTGTAACCACACAGTGTGCTCTATAAAATCTCTCTCGAGTCCACACCGGTATTAGAAAAGCAGGACATTTGAGTTCTCAGTTACTCATTAAAGAATTATCGAGCATGTTCTCGGAGAGCTTTTTGAGCTTGTCACATTTGTCTCACAATCACCACTCGGTGTTTATTGGGGTTTTGTGAAGTTTGGCCTTGTAAAGATGTCATCGCAATCTAGAAGAACTGTGTTCGGTACGTCCGAGAGATAGGTTCTGATCTTGTAATTTATAGAATTAATTCTTCTTGCGTTGATTTGCATGAGTTCCTTGTCGTTTCCCTTACAAAAATTTTAGTCGCGAAAGCATCGCGAAAACATATCTCAGAGAGTGTCGCTCCTTCAGGACTCGTAGGGCAGTCTTTATGTTGTTGGCATCCTTGTCCACGTCGTTTGTGCCAGTCATGATTATTACTGGGCCGAGTCTCGAACCACGATCGTGGCTGCTGCTGAAAACCTCAGACGCCACGGTCGTGGGATGTAGGTATTTCCCTAGATCCCACG
Source organism: Sweltsa coloradensis (assembly GCA_024449915.1). Lineage (NCBI taxonomy): Eukaryota > Metazoa > Arthropoda > Insecta > Plecoptera > Chloroperlidae > Sweltsa > Sweltsa coloradensis. Next base: position 9,898 of record JAMZAV010009622.1, on the reverse strand, counting down.
GTGGTAATTTAACATGGAGTTTTCAACTTAAGACTGCATGGTAGTAAATTCAATTCAATTCAATTTATTCAGGCTCAAGTACAGAACTAATAGATACAATTTCCTGATTGAATGACTGAAGCCACATAAATACAAGGTACTTGTGCATGGCTTCTGTCATTCATCTTTGAGCACAATAAAACTAATAACAATTACTATGAATTACAATCCTAAATTATAACTTAATCTAAAACTAAACTACTTCTACTATAGTTATACTGTTCAATTATTTATATAATCAAAAATTGTATTTTCTTTCTTAATTAAGCTACAGTATGTGTATAATTTAAGTTCAGAAACCTAACAATATCATAACTTTTGATTTGGTATGAGGTAGATAATAAATGGAGAATAAACATGTTTTTAAATTATAAATTTAAATTAAACTAAATTAAACTAAACGAAGACAAGCAAAGAAAAGAGTCTAACTCATAATTTGTATTTTTTGTTTATAATTTTGAATTCTTTTATGTCCTCAATCACATTTTCGAATGTATTTAATAGCCATCTATGAAGTGCTTTTTTGAATGCGTGAATATTAGCACACTGTTTTATTGTTACCGGGATTGTGTTGTAGATTTTGGGTCCAAGATATATTATGTACTTTTGCAGTATCCGTTGTCGTACATGTGGTAGGGATAACGTTTTGTTAATATTATTGATAGTATTGTGGTTGTGGTTTATTGAGGGGAATATCGATTTGTGCTTTTTAATAAATATTGAGACTGTTTTAAAATATAATTTCCGAATTGATAATATTTGCGAGTCTTGAAAAACTTTACAGGTGGAATATCGTCTTGGTTTCCTGAGCATAACTTTAAGAATGAGTTTCTGCATGATTACTAATTTTTCTAGTTGGAAATAACCAATATCATTGTATAAATAGTGTTCAGCACATATTTATGAATTGTATTATGTTTTATTCATACGTTTTTAACAATAAAATACGTTAAAAGAAGGAAAAAACCTAGCACAATATGCATTCGCGCGCGGGATTTAAACGCTTACCACGTAAGTTTTAACAAAAATAAACAACTTTTACAACAATCAAAGAGAATTACGCATGTTATTATTAGAACCACGACCTTTTCTCATTTACACATTTAAAACCACAATACTCACCACTTTTACAACAATCAAAGAGAATTACGCGTGTTATTATTAGAACCACGACCTTTTCTCATTTACACATTTAAAACCACAATACTCACCACTTTTGTTTGTTTTGAATATTTTAAGGAAATAATACAACAGAGTAAATGAAATCTCTCAAAGTTTAATTTAGGATCTCGTGTGGAAACAAGGTTTCTAGGTGCCTATCATCAACAAGTAACTACAGTTTCTTGACAATGATCACCTGTGTGCAAAAAACAAGTCTTTGGACCACTAGATATTTTACATTCTATTGTTAATTGGTAATACTTTAGCATTTAAATCGACCTTGATAAAACTATTATATTTTAATCATTTTGTAATGGAACTTGAAAAAGTAATGAGATCCCACCCATAAAAAAAAACTTTTAAAAATACAGCCAAACCTTACACAACCAAAAGCAATGAGATCCAAAAGAAATGCCAAGCTTATGTAGATGAGCAAATACAAACAAATTGAAAACCATGTTCATAGTTCTGGGGAACTTTTTACATGTCAAAATATTTTTTAAGGGTACTCTTTGGATATAAAATTTATTAATTTCTTTATTTTTTTAAATTGCATTTGACTGAAACTTACATCAAGTGGTCAATCAATAATTGACAATATAGATAAGGGCAATGTAACAATGTCTGTGTTTATGGATCTGACCTAGGTATTCGACTGTGTTGACCACAATATCCTAGTGAAAAGGTTGGAATGCTATGGCATAAGGGGAAAGCATTAAATTGGGTAAGATCATACCTCGATGGTCGAAGACAATATGTTGAAATAGAGTATGGATGAACAAGGGCAGGGAACGACGTACAAATCAAACATACAGTTAGTGTAACTCGTGGTTCTAATAATAATTAAACGCGTAATTCCTTTTTATTGTTTTAAAAGTGGTGGATATTGTGGTTTTAAATGTGTAAATGAGAAAAGGTCGTGGTTCTAATAATAATATGCTTAATTCTCTTTGATTGTTGTAAGAGTGGTGAATATCGTGGTTTAATATGTGTAATGAAAAAAACCTCGTGGTTCTAATAATAACATGCGTAGTTCTCTTTGATTGTTGTAAAAATTGTTTATTTTGTTAAAACTTACGTGGTAAGCATTTAAATCCCGCGCGCGAATGCATATTGTGCTAGGTTTTTTCCTTCTTTTAACGTATTTTATTGTTAAAAACGTATGAATAAAACATAATACAATTCATAAATATGTGCTGAACACTATTTATACAGTGATATTGGTTGTTTCCAACTAGAAACCCCATTTACTACCCATGCAGTCGTATGTTGAAATCACCATGTTAAATTACCACCGTGGGATCTAGGGAAATACCTACATCCCACGACCGTGGCGTCTGAGGTTTTCAGCAGCAGCCACGATCGTGGGACGAGACACTCCGTTATTACTGTATCTTGTGAGTTAAGTGTATTGAGAATCACCTGCAGGTCCTGTAGTACATGACAACTGTCAGCATTAGGTTTAAAGTCGCATACCACTTTGTATTCATTTGACCCAGTGGAACCGCTATTTATGGCTTGTTGTGTTAAAGGTTGAAGCCCTCTGCCGTGGCTGTCAGCTAGGATGATTATCTTCTTCCTGGTTTTGGGCTTAGGCCTAAGCCTAGGAAGCTGTAGCGGAGTTTGAAGACTCCCCCCCAGGCTCGCATAGTTGGTGTGGCTTCTTTGGCTGGGCCTATAGGCCTATGTTTTCCTTCTCATCATTCTTTATCTTATTCTCTTTGTAGTGCCTTCTCAGGATATCAAATCGATTTTTTATTAATGTGTTTTCTGGAATGAGACTTGTGTGCCTAGTGGGACTATTTATGTCTAGACCTATGCATAAGGAGTTATTTGAAGTGGCACTATCAGAAACATTTGATGTCAGTATTTTCATCTCTTGTTTTAGTTGTTGCAATTCCATTTCTAGCTGGCCCTAATTTTCAGCCTTCAGTTCAACTTTCAGCCAAATAATAATAATATGTATGCTGATGATAATATGGTTATTAGTGGATATGATTGATTTGGTGGAATAATTATGATTAATGAACGAGGAGCTTGTAAGAATAAGTAGATGGCTTTATGTGAATAAGCTGAAATTGAATGTAAATAAATCAAAAGGAATGTTACTGTTGGGGGGCAAGGAGAAGGGAATTAACCAGATACTGAAGGTTGAGAATGAGGTGATTGAAATTATCAAAGAGTTTAAATATTTAGGTACCTATAATGATAAAATAGATTTCAATACAAATGCATTGTCAAAAAAATTGGTAAGAAAATAGGGTAGGGGCCTACCTAGATAGATACTTTTATTCCTCTTCAGTTTGAATAGGAGGCAAACTCACAAGCTGGACTAGAAACATGGTTTACCATTAATTATAATAGCATAATAATTGAGCCTCGCCATTTTAAATTTTGTTCTACCATAATATACCAAGTTTCGATGTAGAAAGGCTACAGGTAGGTACTGCAGAATAAGGCTATGAGATGTAACATTAGATGTCGGAGGGAAACGCCTATAAAGAGTATAGTACTTAGGGGAGACTAGGGCATAAGGAACCACCTAATTATAAAAAATCATAATTACCTCATTTTGTATCAAACGTTATACAGTTTTTTTTATTTTTAATATGTGATTAAGTTTATAATACAAGTTTCTAGAGGAATCCTGTATAGTGTAATGAAATGAATTTATAATGAAGGTTTTACAAAAGTGTGCATTTGGTTCCATATGCCCAGACAGCTGGGCAATAGGAACCGTCAGCAGGGCAAGTAGAACCATGGTTAACTGCCATATGGGCAACAAGAACCATTGTTAAAATACACTAGGGAACAAACATTATTTTGTTTTGATTTGGCTAGTGCTGGGTAGAGAATTAAAAACATCCGATTTACAAAAATCGCAAATAAAAATGCCATTACCACTCCTCGCCAGCAGCATTATTTTTAAACGGGTGGTTAATTTTATTTTCTGTAGCATATTCGTATGCAAGTTCACATAAATTGCTCCTGGTGAGTCCATAAAAGCGAGCGTCCATTTCGTGAATATAATCCACTAGCTCCTGCTCTGATCTGCAGTGAAAACAGCTTTAAAACTACCAACAACTTTCTTCGCCGGGTTTTTTACGAGATGTTTCCGTAATGTTGAATAATATGGGATGTTGTACAATTTTGCGGCCTGTCTTATCGGGGTCTTCTTCAATTTAATTTCATTTAATGCCCTTCCCATCGCTTCTTCGTCCCAACCATCGCCTCTGGTAGACTTACGCTGGTAATTAAACACCATCTAAAATAATAAAAATAAAAAATGTTTAAAAATGTGTTCAATTGTCTAACTAGGGCATAAGGAACCATTGGTTCATCTTGCCCGGTTCCTCTTGCCCAAGGTGCAAAGTTTTGCAGTTGGCACTAATGCTCACCACACGGTAAGCTAGTGGTACTGGCAATAGAGGTTATGTCAACTCAAGTCAACAACAAACGTTGTAAAACAATCACTTTTGTCATATCTGGGAGTGGCATATAAATGGTTTGCGTTCAAAAATGCGTATTTTTTAATAAAAATACCATAGAAACAGTCAATCATACAAATTGAACAAATGTACTTACATTTGAGTGACTGGTGTCATGTGGTGGCGCGTTCTTTTCTGCTCTCAATAACCATGTTACCAACTGTAGAAAATTACTACTGGTCGAATTAAATGCATGGTTCCTTATGCCCGTACGATTCCTTATGCCCTAGTCTCCCCCTAATACATTGGAAAAGTTGAGTGTGAAGGAAAACATAGGCCTATTGTTAGCATTAGTTTATTTAAAGTTTAAAAAGGAATGATGCCAAATTATATGGAGGACAAGATCACAGATGTGTGTCAGGTGCATACTGCATAATGTTATACTAGGGGAGCTGACGAAGGTTAATTATGGAGGTCAAACTGCAAAAGTGTTATGTATATGTTATGAGGGCGCCATATGAATCATCACTCGATATTTAGATATAAGATTAACAGTACTTTATTAGAAATAGATACAATTACAATCACTAGGATGCTAGGCTACATGACATCATTCCTTGCTAGTCAAGATGGGGAAGACAGCAACTACTAACCCACCGCCCCTCAGATCCCACGACACAGAGCTCCACTACACTGCAGTGCTCTAGGCGGGTAGTTCAAATGTTCATACATCACACCCTCCCTTCTGGGATTTTTTTACAAGTATGATTTGAATTAAATTTATCAATTAGCGTTTTTAAAGATACATGATTTAATCAGTAACAAAGTCTTTCAGATAGGCAGGTCTAGAACGAGGACGTGAGGATACCCTTTGCTGGGGAGAATGACATGGAGTGGCAGAGGTTTCATTAGCCCTTCCTACTAGGGATGGTTCTGAAGGAGAATCAGGTTGGTTCACTGCCTCTTCATAGTCTTCTGTCGACCGCGAGTCTCGCCCCCTCATTTGGTCTAGGTGTCGTTTCCAGGTCCGTCCATCATCTAGTTGCGTTTCGAATGTTCGTGGGCCGCCGACGTTGGTGACAGTTGCTGGCATCCACTTGTTTCCATCGGCATAGTTCCGCACGAACACTGCTGCACCTTCTTCAAAAGTTCGCTCAGGTAGCTTCTGGCGTTCCCATTCTTCCTCCTGACGTTGGCGCATCTTCTTGCTCAAGTCTGGTTTCAAAAGATCCAAGGCTGTCCGGATACGCCGCCCCATTAGAAGTTCAGCACGACTCTTGTTGGTCACCGTGCTCGGAGTGTTATGTTGATGTAGCAAGAATCTTGAGACCATGACTTGAATGTTCCCTTTGTTCATCTTCTTGAGGGCTTCCTTCACCGTCTGAACAGTTCTTTCAGCTTGTCCATTTGATGCAGGATGGAATGGTGGTACGGCAACATGCGTAATACCATTACTTCTTAGAAATTCCTTCATTTCAGCCGAGACAAACGCCGTTCCATTATCGGAAACCAATTTGTCGGGTAGCCCATGCGTTGCGAAGATTCTTCGTAGATGATTTTATTACTGCTAATGATGTTTAAGTTTTTCATTATAACCACTTCTGTCCACTTGGAGTAGGCGTCTACCAAAATGAGAAAAGTGTTCCCCATGAATGGACCCATGAAGTCGACGTGTAGTCTCGACCAAGGATTTGTCGGCCATTTCCAAGGACATGGAGGTGCTTTAGCTGGTTCATGTCGTTGTATTTGACAATTGTTGCATCTCTTGACATAGTTTTCAATGTCGTTGTCGATTCCCGGCCACCATACATATGCGCGAGAAAGTTTTTTTCATGACCACAATGCCTGGATGAGCCACATGCAACAATTTCAAAACCCGTTCACGTAGTTCTTCTGGTATAACGACTCTCGTTCCCCACAGCAAACACCCAAGATGAATCGATAATTCTTGACGTCGCCTGAAGTATGCTGTGAAATTGTCCTTGTTGAGGTCATGCGTCCATTTTGTAAGTACGCATTCAATGACCTTGCTCATCACCGGATCTTGCTTGGATACCTTTTCTATCTCGACCGCTGTGATCGGTGGTTTGTCCAATGCTTCCAAAAACAGTACTTCAATTGGTGCTGGAGTTTCGGTATCCGGGTGTTGTACCGGTAACCGGCTTAGTCCGTCGGCGTTACCTATTTGTTTACCCGGGCGATAAACAAGTTCGTACTCATAAGCGGACAGTAGAATGCTCCACCGTAGCATTCTTCGGTGAAATTATCTGTGGAATTGATTTCCCAGGGTTGAACAATCCCAAGAGTGGTTGGTGATCTGTTACAATCCTGAATTTGCGACCATACAAGTATTGATGATAGTGTTTTACGCCATAGATTATGCTTAACGCCTCTCGATCTGTTTGAGAATAGTTACGCTCTGTACTTGTCAGTGTTCTTGACGCAAATGCGATTGGTTTTCCTTGATCTTGATTGTTGACATGAGACAAGACTGCTCCGATTCCCACCGGAGATGCATCACATGTTAGCTCGATTGGCTTGTCTTCATCATAATGAGTTAATACATCAGCTGATTGTAATCTCTTTTTAGCTTCCAGGAAAGCGTTTTCCTCTTGTTCTTCCCACTTCCAAGAGCTGGCATCGTCTAGCAGTCTGTGAAGTGGTTTCCAGAAGACATGCTCGGTTCTTCACGAACTTGTTGTAGAAGTTGTATAACCCGAGGAACGCTCGAAGTTCTGACTTGTTAGTTGGGTTCGGTGCTTGTACGATAGCATTCACCTTGTCTTGTGTTGGCCTAACCCCAGTGCTGTCAATTAGAAACCCAAGAAATTGTACTTGTTCAAGGTCAAATTGGCATTTTGATCTTTGCAAGCGCAGCCCCTTAGAGTCAATCCGCTTCAAGACTTCCCTCAACCGCTCGTCGTGTTCTTCTTGCGTTTTCCCCGATACCAGGATATCGTCGAGAAATACCGCCACACCTGGTATGCCTGCTAACAATTTTTTCCATTTCGCGTTGAAAAATCGCAGGTGCGCTCGATACCCCGTACGGTAACCTCTTCATTTTAAATAACCCCTTTAAGGTGTTGATTGTCAGTACAAGGCCTGCTGTCTCGTTTACAGACATTTGTTGATATGCTTGTGCAAGGTCCAGCTTGGAGAACTTCACACCACCGGCAATCGTAGCCAGGATATTGCTCGTTGTGGGCAATGGATAAATGTCTGTTACTAGCGCTGGATTTACTGTGCTTCGGTAGTCACAACAAATCCTTAAAGTTTTGTCTTTTTTCAAAACTGCCACAATCGGTGATGCCCATTCCGAATGGATCACCGGTTCTATAACCCCGATTTCAGTCAACCTGTCCAGTTCCTTATTAACCTTGTTTTGCAGTGGAAAGGTACTGGTCGTGCTCGTAAGAATTTAGGCGTAGTATTTTCCTTCAATGGTACAGCGATTTCGGGACCAGTGTAGGAGCCTAGTTCGTCGTTGAACACGGAGCTGAATTCTTCTTCCCATTTAGGTCTAGGCCTCTGTGAGTCAACTTTGTTTATGCCACTGATGGAGATTCCCAGGGCATTAAACCAGTTGCGGCCTATGAGACTGCTTCCCGCCCCTTTTACAACCACCAGTGGTAATTTATGACTTTTCCCTTGATGCACTACATCTATTATGGCTTCACCAACCACCGACAGCATTTCTTGTGACCATGTTTTTAGTCCTATGCCTGTCTGTTTAATGCTTGGTGTAGGCATAACTGACTGTGACAATAACTGGTTAAAAGTTATGTCATTGATTATTGAACATGCAGATCCAGAGTCTACTTCCATTGTATGCATGCAACCATTTAATTTTAGTGCTAGGCTAGGCTTGTCTATAGATGATGTTACCTTAAAACATTGGCCTACCTGGTTGATTTCGTACAGCTGTTCTGACTGTTGTAGTTCAATTGCATGTGTACTTTGAATCCCCTTCCCTGCGTTTTGTTGGAAGTCTTGCCGACTTGGTTTTTGTTTTTCTTTGACTGTTTTGTCTTGATTCTGTTTTGTTAAACAAACTCGCTCAAGGTGTCCCACCCTTTTGCAAAAATGACAAGTTTCGTTAGCAAACTTGCATGATTGTCCTTGATGATCATAACCGCACCGATAGCACGTTCCCTTCTGTGGTACCTTGTTGTGATGGACATCCTTGCCCTTCTTGTATGAAAGGGTGTTGATCTCCTTGCTAACTCCATTGTTGGCTGGAGCTCTCATTGCCGTCATGTTGTTGTCTGCTGCCTCCGCTGCTACAGCCATTTGTAGGGCTTTTTCAAATGTTAGATCACTCATTTCCAATAGCCTACGTTGTAAGGCTTCGTTGCAAATGCTACAACTAACTGATCTCGTAGTCTAGTGTTCAAATCCGCTGTAAAGTTACAGTTTTCTGTTAGTTTTCTGAGTTCTGACACATACTGCGCGATTGTTTCCCCTCTCTTCTGGGTTCTGCGATGGAAGTTAACTCTCATCACTATTTCGGAGGGTTTTGGGTGAAGATGGTTCTTAATTGCCGTCGATAATTGATGAAACACTTTAGGTGATGAATAGAAACGTTTATTCTTTACAGTTAATAATATGAGACACAATACAAAAGACTAAGCTAGGCTACTTAGTACGATCAGAGATGAGGGACGCCTCGAAAACGCGGGAGTTGTAGTAACTGCTTACACCGTGAAGGACGTCTGCTTCTGGGCGTGGCCTACTACAGAGGTCGAAACGTAATCGATACTATTACTACCAATCTTGCAAACATCGACTTATGCGATCTAGTAAACTAGGGCTAAGTTAAACACAATAGCATGGCTAAAGTCACTTGGGCTAATAAGCCTACTCATTCGAGTGAACAAAGGGCGCACAGTCCAACACCCCTTCTCGCCGTCTTCACTCGCTAATAGTTCTCTTGACATGGCTTAGTCATCATGTCCGCAGTCATGTGTTCGGTTGGGCAGTACTGCACATCCACGATGCCACGCTCTCGCAGATCTCGGATGAGATGGTGCTTGACTGCGATGTGCTTCGTCCTAGCGCTGCACCGATCTGACTCGATCAAGCGACTACAGCCTTGGTTGTCCTCGTAGATCGTGGTGGCTCCTTGTACTGGTACCCCTACGTCGTCCAGCAGTTGATGTAACCACAACAGCTCTTGACAGGCATTCGCAGCCGCGACATATTCTGCCTCGTGTGGACGACAATGCTACGATCGTCCGGCTTGCGACTCACCCGCTGAGCTTTCTCACCTT
>JAMZAV010009621.1:0-21967 GCA_024449915.1 Sweltsa coloradensis | reverse complement strand
AGTTTGATTTGTCAATTTGGGTAGTCTTCGTCAGTTTGATTTTGTAAGAATGTCAGAATGTCAATTGCATTTTGTCAGGTTGTTAGTTTTAGTCATTTTCACATTGTAAGTTTGTAATTTTGTCAGTTTTTCATTTTCACAGTTTGATAGTTTCATTTCGTTAATTTCCTAGGTTTTCGTCAGTTTGATATTGTAATTTTCTCAGTTTATTTATTTATTTTATTTATTTATTTAACGTCTATCCTATTCAGTTATAAAAACTGATTTACAAAGGAGGACAACTAAATAAATCTAATTACATAGATGCAGAAAAAACAATAAATTACATTTTCGTAAATATTTGAAATAGTAGCATTACAACAACAATGCATTTAACACAAGAATTTTGGTAACAAATTGAATGATATTATATGCATTTAATGAATGAATCAAATATAAAAAAGGGTGGAGAATGAAAAGAAAAGAAAAGAAAAAGAAAAGAAAAGAAAAGAAAAGAAAAAAAAAAAAAAAAAAAAAAAAAAACATTAAAAAAGAAAAACGAAAAGAAAAAAACTGATTTATTAGACGATCCCACTCAAACGAATATGAGGTTTGCCAAAAATCAGGAACAGCAAATCAGGGAGTATAATCAAACTTTCGCGGAAGAAACCACCGAACGCGAAATCTTTATTCTTGGGTTCAATCTTCATTTTTGTGTTCAAATCTTGACTCATATATATAATTATATCAGATATATAATTATTTAAAAAATTTCATGTCAAACTGATCACAGCAATGATACAGGACACCTAAATCAAGTTGCAAGCTCCATCAGTGGGCGGCAACCAGACAATCTAGGCAGAAAAATATAGTTGAAAATACATTGTTTATATCATAATCAAAGCATTAATGAACAAACAAAGAGAAAAGCAAAATCAATTATAAGAGCTTATGAAGGTAAATTAACATTACGCAAACACACAGACAATAACTTACAAATAAATAGTAAAAATCAATTTTTTGCTCTTTGATTCATTATCATTGCTTCAATTTTACTTTTAAATTGTACAATTCCTAGATCAGTAAACTGGCTTCTAGTATCATAAGAAATTGAATTCCAATAGGATACGCCTCTGTACATAAATGACTTTCTAAATGCTTCAGAATTTAATCTAGGAACTTCCAATGAGTTTATTAAAGTAGAATTTCTATCACGATCAACAATTTTAAAAATATTGGGTAGAATACCTAAAAACATACCTTTCAATACAAAGTATTGAAAGGTATGTTTGTGTGTGTGTTTGTTTCAAATTGACAAAATCAAACTGTGAAAATGAAAAACTGACAATTTGAAAATGACTAAAACAAGCAAACTGACAAAATGTTATTGACAAATGACAATATTACAATATGACTAAAACTAACAACCTGACAAAATGCAATTGACAATCTGACATTCTTAAAAAATCAACCTGACGAAAACTAGCAAATTGACAAAACGAAACTGTGAAAATGAAAAACTGACAATTTGAAAATGACTAAAACAAGCAAAATGACAAAATGTTATTGACAAACTGACAATATTACAATATCAAACTGACGAAAACAAGGAAATTAACGAAATGAAACTATCAAACTGTGAAAATGAAAAACTGACAAAATTACAAACTTACAATGTGAAAATGACTAAAACTAACAACCTGACAAAATGCAATTGACATTCTGACATTCTTACAAAATCAAACTGACGAAAACTAGCAAATTGACAAAATGAAACTGTGAAAATGAAAAATTTACAATTCGAATATGACTAAAACAAGCAAACTGATAAAATGTTATTGACAAACTGACAATATTACAATATCAAACTGACGAAAACCTAGCAAATTAACAAGATAAAACTGTAAAACTGTGAAAATGAAAAACTGACAAAATAGCAAACTTACAATATGAAAATGACTTAAACTAACAACCTGACAAAATGCAATTGACAATCTGACATTCTTACAGTATCAAACTGACGTAAACTAGCAAATTGACAAAATCAAACTGTGAAAATGAAAAACTGACAATTTGAAAATGACTAAAACAGTTTGCCAATAAAATCTTATCTGTTTGCTTATTTAGTTATTTCAAATTGTCAGTTTTTCATATTCACAGTTTGACTGTTTCTTTTTGTTAATTTGCTAGTTTTCGTCAGTTTGATTTTGTAAGAATGTCAGATTGTCAATTGCATTTTGTCAGGTTGTTAGTTTTAGTCATTTTCACATTGTAAGTTTGTAATTTTTTCAGTTTTTCATTTTCACAGTTTGACAGTTTAATTTTGTTAATTTGCTAGGTTTTCGTCAGTTTGATATTGTAATATTGTTAGTTTGTTAGTTTTCGTCAGTTTGATATTGTAATATTGTCAGTTTGTCAATAACATTTTGTCAGTTTGCTTGTTTTAGTCATATTCGAATTGTAAATTTTTCATTTTCACAGTTTCATTTTGTCAATTTGCTAGTTTTCGTCAGTTTGATATTGTAATATTGTCTTTGTCAAATAAAATATTTTCTGTTTGCTTATTTTTATAGTCATTTTCAAATTAGTCAGTTTTTCATATTCACAGTTTTACTGTTTCATTTTGTTAATTTGCTAGTGTTCGTCAGTTTAGATTTTGTAAGAATGTCAGATTGGTCAATGTGCCTTTTGTCTAGGTTGTTAGTTTTTATAGTCATTTTCATATTGTAATTTTGTCATTTTGACAGATTTTTATTTTCTCAGTTTGACAGTTTCATTTTGTTAATTTGCTTGTTTTAGTCATTTGATATTGTAATATTGTCAGTTGTCAATAACATTTTGTCATTTTTGCTTGTTTTATGTCATTTTCAAATTGTGCAGTTTTTCATTTTCCACATTTCGTTTTGTCATTTTGCTAGTTTTGCGTCAGGTTGATTTTTTAAGAATGTTCCCCCCCCCCAATTGTCAATTGCATTTTGTCAGTTTGTTATTTTAAGTCATTTTCTATATGTTGTAAGTTGTTATTTTGTCAATTTTTCATTTTTACAGTTTGACATTTTCATTTTGTTTAATTTGCTAGGTTTTCTCAAGTTTTGATATTGTTAATATTTGTCATTTGTCCATAAAATCTTATCTTTTTGCTTATTTTAGTATTTTCAAATTGTCAGTTTTTTCATTTTCCACAGTTTCGTTTTGTCAATTTGCTAGTTCTCGTCAGTTTGATTAGTAAGAATGTCAGATTGTCAATTGGCATTTTTGTCAGGGAAGTTAGTTTAAGTCAATTTCATATAGTGAGTTTTTGTCATTTTTGTCACTTTTCATTTTCACAGTTTTGACAGTTATTCATTTTGTTAATTTGCTATTTTCGTCAATTTTGTGTCAACTGTTCAAAATGAAAAACTGGGACAATTTGAAAATGACTTAACAGCAACTTACAAAATGTTATTGACAAAGTGACTAATATACAATGATCAACTGACAAAACCCTAGCCAATTAACAAAATGAAACTTCAAACCTGTGAAAATTAAAAACTGACTAAAATAACAAACTTTCAATGATGAAATGACTAAACTAACAACCTTACAACAAATTGCAATTGAAAATCTGACATTCTTAAAAATCAAACTAACGAAAACCTAGCCAATTACAAAATGACACTTATGAAAAATGAATACCTTTCAATTTTGAAAATGAATAAACAAGCAAACTGACAAAATATTATTGACAAACGACTAATATTACAATATCAAACTGACGAAACTAGCAATTAACAAAAACTAAAAATGTCAAACTGTGAAATAAAAATCTGACACAATGACAAAGTTACATATGAAACGACTTAAAAGTAACAACCTGACAAAAGATGCAATTGGACAATCTGACATTCTTACAAAATCAAACTAACAATAGCAAATTGACGAAAATGAAAACTGTGAAATGAAAAACTGACCAATTTGAAAATTATTAAAACAAGCAAACTGACAAAATATTATTGGCAAAATGCAATATACAAATCAGAACTGGACGAAAACCTAGCAATTACAAAATAGAAACTGGTCACACTGTGAAAATAAAATCTGACATAATGACACAAATTACTATATGACATTGTTTAAACTAACTTCCTGACAGAATGCAATTGACAGTCGACCATTTCTTAGAAGTATCAAACGGGGGACCAAAAACTAGCAAATGACAAATTGAAACTGTGAAAATGAAAAACTGACAATTTGAAAATGACTAACTCAAGCAAACTGACCAAAAATGTTATTCAAACTGACAATATTACAATATCAAACTGACGAAAAAACTAACAACTAACAATATTACAATATCACACTGAGAAAAAACCTAGCAATTAACAAAATTAAACTTGTCAAACTGTGAAAAATGATAAACTGACAAAATAACAAACTTACCATATGAATGACTTTGAAACTAACAACTGACCAAATGCAATTGACATCTGACATTCTTCACAAAATCAACTGACGAAAAATAGCAAATTGACAAAATGAAACTGTGAAGAAAAACTGACAATTTGAAAGACTTAAACAAGCAAACTTACAAAATGTTTTGACAAAGTGACAATATACAATTTAAACTGACTGAAAACCTAGCAAATTAACACAATGAAACTGTCAAACTGTGAACATTTAAAACTGACAAAAATACAAACTTCCATACGAAAATGACTAAAACGAACACCTGACAAAATCAATTGAAATCTGATCTTTCTTGAAAAAATCAACTAACGAAAACTAGTAAATTGCAAAATGAAACTATGAAATGTAACTTTCAATTTGCAAAATGATAAAAAACAAGCACTGACAAAGTGTTATTGACAAAACTGACAATATTACAATATCAACTTACAAACTGGAACTATAACGAAATGAAACTGTCTGACTGGAAATATTTAAAATAACTGACAAACTTTACAATGTGAAATTACTAAAACTTAACTTCTTGACAAAATGCAATTGACAATCGACAGTCCTTAAAAAATAACTGACGAAAAGCTATTCAAATTGACAAAATGAAACTATGAACATGCATAACTTTCAATTTGAAAATACTAAAACAAGCAACTGACAAATTCAATTGATATCTGACTTCTTACAAAATCAACTGACGAAATACCAGCGAAATTAACAAATGAAAACAGTGAAAATGAAAAATTTACAATATGAAAATGAACTAAAACAAGCAACTGACAAAATGTTATTGAGCAAACTGACATTATTACAATATCAAACTGAAGTTAAACTTACAATTAACAAAATGAAACTGTCAAACTGTAAAAATTAAAATTGACATAATTGCAAACTTACATATGAAAATGACTAAAACTAACACCTACAAAATGCAATTGACAATCTGACATTCTAACAAAAACAAAATTGACCCGAAACTAGCAATTAACAAATGAAACTGTCAACCTGTGAAAATGCAAAATGTGACAGAATGACAAACACACTATATGAAATTGACTTAAACTTAACGTCCTGACAAAATACAAATTGACGATCTGACATTCTTAAAAAATCAACCTGATGAAATTAGCAAATTGACAAAATGAAACTGTGAAATAAAACTGACAATTTGAAATGACTAAAACAAGTCAACTGACAAAGATGTTATTGACAAACTGACATTACAATATCAAACTGAAGTTAACCTAGCAAATTAACAAAATAAAAGGCTGTCCAAACTGTAAAAATTTAAAAATTGACAAATTGGCAAACTTACAATATAAAATTACTAAAACTAACAACCTGGCAAAATGCAATTGACAATCTGACATTCTTAGCACAAATCAAACTGACGAACAACTAGCAAATTGACAAAATGAAACTGTGAAAAAGAAACTGACAATTTTGAAAATGACTTAAACAAGCAAACTTACAAATGTTATTGACAAACTTGCCAATATTACACTATCAAACTGAAGTACGCTACAAATTAACAAAATGAAACTATTCAAACTGTTGAAATAACAATCCTGACAAAATGACAAAGTTACAATATGAAAATGACTAAAACTAACAACCTGACAAGATGCAATTGACCAATCTGAACATTCTTACAAAATCAAACTGACGAAAACCAGCAATTAACAAATGAAACAGTGAAAATGAACATTACAATTTTGAAATGAACTAAACCAAGCAAACTTACAAATGTTATTGACAAACTGACCCATCTTACAATATCAAACTTACAAAACAAGGAAATTAACGACATGAAACTGGTCTAACTGTAAAATTTAAAAATAATGACAAATTAACAAACTTACAATGTGAAAATTGTGTTGCTCTCAGTACTAACTCTTGACAAAATGCAATTGACAATCTGACATTCTAAAATCAAACTGGACGAAAAACTAGCAAATTGACAAAATGAAAACTATGAAATGAATAACTTTCATTTGAAATAACTAAAACAAGCAAACTGACCAATTTCATTGGGGATAATCTGACATTTCTTACAAATCAAACTGACGAAAACCAGCAAATTAACAAAATGAAACAGTGAAAATGAAAAATTTACAATTTGGAAAATGACTAAAACAGGCAACTGACAAATGTTATTGACCACACTGACGATTATTACCAATATCAAAAACTGAAAGTTAACCTAGCGAAATTAACAAATGAACTGTCAAACTGTAAAACTTATAAATTGACAAATTGCAGACTTACAATATGAAAAATGACGAAACTAACAACCTGCCAAAATGCAATTGACAAACTGACATATCTAACAAAACAAAATTGACGAAAACTAGCAAATTGACAAAATGAAACTGTTCAACTGTGAAATGAAAATGTGACAAAATGACAAAACTGACAATATGAAATGACACTAAAAATAACAACGCTGACAAAATGCATTGCGACAATCTGACATCGAACAAAAACAAACTTACGAAACGAGCTAATTGACAAAATGAAAACTGTGAAAAGAAAAACTACAATTTGAAAATGACTTAAACAAGCAAACTTACAAAATTTTGAACAAATGAACAATATTACAATATCAAACTGAGTTAACCTAGCAACATTCAAAAAATGAAACTGTCAAACTGTGAAAACTAACAATCTGACAAAATTACAAAGTTACAATATGAAAATGCTTAAACTAACAACCTGACCAAATGCATTGACAATCTGACATTCTTACAAAATCAAACTGAACCGAAACTACAGAATTGAATCACAAATGAACGACAAAATGAACTGTGCAAATGAAAAACTGACAATTTGGAAAATGATTAAAACAAGCAAAATGACAAAGTGGATTGACAACTGAATCTTACAATATCCAACTTACGAACACCTAGGAAATTAAGCGAAATGAAACTGTCTAACTGTGAAAATTTTAAAAATAACTGACAAAATTAGGAAACTTACACTGTGAAAATGACTAAAACTAACTTCCTGACAAAATGCAATTGACATCTACATTCTTAAAAATCAAACTGACGAAAACTAGCAATTGACAAAATGAAACTATGAAGAATGAATAACTTTCATTTGAAAATAACTAGAAACAAGCAAACTGACAAATTCAATTGATAATCTGACATTCTTACAAAATCAAACTGACCAATACCAGCAAATTAACAAAATGAAAACAGTCAACTGTGAAAATGACAATCTGACATAATGACAAACTGACAATATGAAAAATGGACTAAAACTAACAACCGGACAAAATTTCATTGACAATCTGACATTCTAACACAAAGCGAAATTGACGAAAACTAGCAAATTAACAAAATAAACTGTCAACTGTGAAAATGAAAACTGACAATTTGAAAAATGATTAAACAAAGGCAAAATTGACCAAGGTTATTAACAAATGACAATTCAATATCAAACTGACAAAACCTAGGAAATGAACGAAATAAACAGTCGGAGGACTGTGAAAATTTAAAATAACTGACAAAATTACGTGATGCTGTAAATATATTGAAAATGTGCGCTGTGTGCGGAACTTCCTGAAGGCAAATGCAATTGCAATCTGACATCTTAAAAGATTTAAATCAAACTGACGAAAACTAGCAATTGACAAATGAAACTGTCAAACTGTGAAAAATGAAAAGTGACAATAATGACAAACTCACTTATGAAATTGACTTAAACTAACTCCTGACAAAATCAATTGACAATCTGACTTCTTACAAAATCAAACTGTAACGAAAAGTAGGCAAATTTGACAAAATTGATCCTGTAAAATGAAAAAACTGACATTTGACAATGACTAAACAAGCACACGGACAAATGTTATTGATCAAACTGACATTTAGTTACAATATCAACTAAGTTTATCCTAGTCAAATTAACAAAATAGAAACTGTCAACCTGTAAAATTAAAAATTGACAAATTGCAACTTACAATAGAAAATGACTAAAACTAACCACCTGACCAAATGCAATTTGACAATCTGACATTCTTACAAATCAAACTGATCGAAAAACTAGCAATTGACAAAATGAAACTGTGAAAATGAAAAACTGACAATTTGAAAATGACTAAAACAGGCAAACTGACAAAATGTTATTGACAACTGAAATAATACAGATCAAACTGACGAAACTAGCAAATTAACAAAATGAA
Source organism: Sweltsa coloradensis (assembly GCA_024449915.1). NCBI lineage: Eukaryota > Metazoa > Arthropoda > Insecta > Plecoptera > Chloroperlidae > Sweltsa > Sweltsa coloradensis. The sequence continues at coordinate 13,362 of JAMZAV010009621.1, read as the reverse complement.
CTGTCAAACTGAGAAAATGAAAATCTGACAAAATGACCAAACTTAGTAATATAAAATGACTAAAACTAAGAACCTGACAAATGCAATTGATAATCTGACATTCTTAAAAAATCAACCTGACGAAAACTAGGCAAATTGACAACGCACTGTGAAAATGAAAAACTGACATTGAAACTGACCAAAACAAAGCAAATGACAAAATGGTTTATTGACAAACTGACAATATTACAATATCGAACCTGACGAAACAAGCCAAATTAAACAAAATGAACTGTCAACTGAGAAAATGAAAACCTGTCAAAATGACAAAATTACAATATGAAAAATGACTAAACCTACAACCTGACAAAAATGCAATTGACAATCGACATTCTTCAAAATCTAACTGACGAACACTAGCAAATTAACAAAAAATGAACGAGTCCCACTGTGAATATGAAAACTGACTATTTGAAAATGACTAAAAATAAGCAAACAGAAACATATTTTAATTTGACAAACTGACAATCTTACAATATCAAACTGACGAAACTAGGAAATTAACGAAATGAAACTATCAAACTGTGAAATGAAAACTGACGAAAATTACAAACTACAATGTGAAAATGAATAAAACTAACAACCTGACAAAATGCAATTGACATTCTGACATTCTACAACATCAAACTGTACGAAACTGCAAATTGACAAAATGAACTGTGAAAACGAATATTTACACATTCGAAATGACTAAAACAAAGCAAACTGCTAAAATGTTATTGACAAACTGAGCAATATTACAATATCAAACTGACTAAAACCTAGCAAATTACCAAGATAAAACTGTAAAACTGGATAATGAAAAACTTGACAAAATACAAACTTACAATATGAAAAAATGACGTTACTACAACCTGACAAAATGCAATTGACAATCTGACATTCTTACAGTAATCAAACTGACGTAACTATCAAATTGACAAAATCGAACTGTGAATATGAAAAACTGACACTTTGAAAATGACTAACACAATGTGCAACTGACAAATGTTCATTGTACAAAGTTGACAATATTTTACAATATCAAAACTGACGAAAACTAACCAAAACTAACAATATTAACAATTATCAAACTACGAAAACCTAGCACATTAACAAAATTAAACTGTCAAACTGTGAAAATGAAAAACTGAAAAAATTACAAACTTACAATGTGAAAATGACTAAAACTAACAACCTGACAAAATGCAATTGACAGATCTTGACATTCTTACAAATCAAACTGACGAAACTAGCAAATTAACAAAAAGAAACAGTCAAACTGTGAATATGAAAAACTGACAATTTGAAAATAACTAAAATAAGCAAACAGATAAGATTTTATTGGGCAAACTGAAAAATTACAATATCAAAACTGACGAAAACCTAGCAAATTAACAAAATAAAACTGTACAACTGTGAAAATGAAAACCTGACAAATAACAAACTTACATAATGAAAATGACTTAAACTAACACCCTTACAAAATTTCAATTGACAATCTGACATTCTTACAGTATCAAACTGACGAAAACTAGCCAATTGACAAAATTAAACTGTGAAAATGAAAAACTGACATTTAACTGACAAACAAGCAAACTGACAAAATGTTATTGACAAACTGACAATATACAAAATCAAACAGTCGAAAACCTGCAATTTAACTAAAATGAAACTGTCAAACTGTGAAAATGAACAAACTGACAAATAACAAACTTACAATATGAAAATGACTAGAACTAACAACCTGCTAAATGCATTGAAAATCATACATTCTTAAAAATCAAACTAACGAAAACTAGCAAATTGACCAAATGAAACTATGAAAATGAATAACTTTCATTTTAAAATGATAAACAAGCAAACTGACAAAAGTATTATTGACAACTGACAATATTACAAATCAAACTGTCGAAAACCGAGCAAATTAACAAAATGACTGTTCAAACTGTGAAAATGAAAATACTGCAAATTACAAACGTACAATGTGAAAATGATTAAAACTTAACAACCTGACAAAATGCAATTGACAATTCTGACATTCTTCAAAATTAAACTGACGGAAAACTATCAATTGACAAAATGAAACTGTGAAAATGAAAATTTACAATTTGATTAATGACTAAACAAGCAAATGACAATGTTATGACAAAAACGGACAATATTACATATCAAACGACAAAAGCCTAGCAAATTAACAAAAATGAAACTGTCAACTGTGAAAATAAAAATCTGACAAAATGTACAAAGTTACAATATGAAATGCCTAAAACTAACAACCTGCAAAATGCAATTAGACAATCTGACCTTCTTAACAAAATCAAACTGACGTAAAACTAATGAGGCAGCAATTAACAAATGAAACAGTCAAACTGTGAAATGGAAAATCTGGACATACTGACAAAACTACATAGAAAATGACTAAAACTAACAAACTGCCAAAATGCAATTGACAATCTGACATTCTAACAAAAACAAAATTGACGAAAACTAGCAAATTAACAAAATGAAACTGTCAAACTGTAAAAATTAAAAATTGACAAAATTGCAAACTTACAATATGAAAATGACTAAAACTAACATCATGACAAATGCATTGACAATCTGAACATTCTTACAAAATCATACTGACAAAAACTAGCAATTGACAAATGAACGGGAAATGAAAAACTACAATTGAAAATGATTAAAACAAGCAAACTGACAAATGTTTTTGACAAATGGACATATACAATATCAAGACTGACGAAAACCTGGCAAATACCAAAATGGAACTCTCAACTGTGACAATTAAAACTGACAAAAATACAACCTACAATATGAAAATGACTAAACTAACACCTGACAAAAGGGCGAATTGAAAATCTGACATTCTTAAAAAATCAAACTGACGAAAACAGATATATTGACAACATGGAAACGATGACAAATGAATACATTCAATTTGAAAAAATGACTAAAACAAGCAACTGACAAAATGCAATTGAACAATCTGACATTCTTACAAATGAAACTGACGAAAACCAGCAAATTACAAAATGAAACAGTCATAACTGTGAAAATGAAATCTGACATATGACAAACTTACTATAATGAAATTGACCTTAAACTAACTTCTGACAAATGCAATTGAACAGTCTGACATTCTTACAAATCAAACTGGTGAAAAACTAGCATAATTTGACAAATTGAAACTGTGAAAATGAATAACTGAGCAATTTGAAAATGACTAAATCAAGCAAACTGACAAATGTTATTGACCAAACTGACATAGTTACGAATATCAACTGACGAAACTAGGTCAATTAACAAACTAAAAACTGTTCAAACTTGAAAATAAAAATCTGAAAATGACAAAGTTACAATAAGAAAACGACTAAACTACATCCTGACAAAATGCAATTGACAATCTGACATTCTTACATAATCAAACTGACATAGCAAATTGACAAAATGAAACTGTGAAATGAAAACTGACATTTTGAAAATGATTAAACAGCAAACCTGACCAAATTTATTGACAAAATGGACAATATACAATATCAAACTGACGAAAAACTAGCTAAATTAACAAAATAAACTGTCAAACTGTGAAAATGAAAATCTGACTATGAACAAACTTACTATATGAAATTGACTTAAACTAAACTCTTGACAAAATGCAATTGACAATCATGACATTCTTAAAAATCAAACTGACGGAAACTAAAAATTTGTCGGCTGAATATGGCGTTGCTGTAAAAATGAATAACTTTCAATTTGAAAATGACTAAAACAAGCAAACTGACAAAATGTTATTGACAAACTGACATTATTACAATATCAAACTGAAGTACCCTAGCGAATTAACAAAATGAAACTGTAAACTGTTAAAAATTAAAAATTGACAAAATTGCAAACTTACAATATGAAAATGAACTAAAACTAACACCTGACAAATGCATTGACATCTGACATCTAACAAACAAACAAAATTGACGAAAACTAGCAATTAAACAAAAATGAAACTGTCAAACTGTGAAAAATGAAAATGTGACAAAATGACAAACAACACTATATGAAAATTGACTTAAACTACTTCCTGACAAATACAATTGACAATCTGACATTCTTACAAATCAAACTGATCGAAATTAGCAATTGCCTAAAATGAAACTGTGGAAAATAAAACTGCAATTTTGAAATGACTACAAACAAGCAAACTGACAAAATGTTATTGACAAACTGACAAATATTACAATATCAAACTGACGAAAACCTAGCAGATTAAACAAAATAAAACTGTAAAACTGTGAAAAATGAAAAACTGACAAAATAGCAACTTCAATATGAAATGACTTAAACTAACAACCATGACAAAACTGTCAATTACCAATCTGACATTCTTACAGTATCAAACTGACGAACTAGCAAATTACAAAATCAAACTTTGAAAATGAAAACTGACAATTTGCCAAAAATGACTCAACGAATCAAACTGCAAAAATGTTAGTGACAAGTGACAATATTACATATCACACTGACGAAAACTAACAAACTAACAATATTACAATATCAAACTGACGAAAACTTAGCAATTAAACAAACATTAAAGCTGTCAAACTGTGAATATAAAAACTGAAAAAATTAGCAACTTACAATGTGAAAATTGACTAAAACTTAACAACCTGACAAAATGCATTGACAATCTGACATTCTTACAAAATCAAACTGACGAAACAGCAAATTAAAAAAAAGAAACAGTCAACTGTGATATGAAAACTGACTAATTATGAAAATAACTAAAATAAGTCAAACAGATAGATTTTATTGGCAACCTGACAAAATTACAATATCAAACTGACGGAAAACCTAGCAGTTAACAAATGAAACTGTCAAACTGTGAAAATGAAAAACTGACAAATACCAAACTTACGAATATGAAAATGACTTAAACTAACAACCTGACAAAATGCAATTGACAATCTGACATTCTCTAAAAAAAAATCACCTGACGAAAAACTAGCAAATTGACAAAACGAAACTGTGAAAATGAAAACTGACATTTGAAAATGCTAAAACAACAAAAGAACAAATGTTATTGCCAAACTGACAATATACATATCAAACTGACAAAACAAGCAAATTAACACAATGAAACTGTCAAACTGTGAAAATAAAAATCTGTCAAAATGAAAAACTGACAATTTTAAAATGACTAAAATAGCAAACAGAAAATATTAATTGACACACTGACAATATTACAATATCAACTGACGAAAACCTAGAAATTAACGAAATGAAACTATCTAAACTGTGAAAATGAGAAACTGCCACTACAAAACCTACAATGTGAAAAGATGACTAAAACTAAACACTCTTACAAAATGCAATTGACATTGACATTCCTTACAAAATCAAACTGCGAAACAGCAAATTGACCAAAATGAAACTGTGAAAATGAAAAATTTACAATTCGAATATGACTAAAACAAGTAAAAAAACTGATTAAAATGTTGATTGACAAACTGACAATATTTAAAATATCACTGACGAAACCTAGGCAAATTAACAAGATAAAACTGTTAAACGTGAAAATGCAAACTGACAAAAAGCAAACTTACAATATGAAAATGGACTAGACTACAACCTGACAAATGCAATTGAACAATCTGACATTCTTACAAGTATCACACTGACGTAACTAGGCAAAATTGACAAAATCATACTGTGAAAATGAAAAACTGACAATTTGGAAAATGCCTAGAAACAAGCAACCTGACAAAATGTTATTGACAATGTGACAATATTACAATATCAAAACTGACGAAACTAACAACTAACAATATTACAATATCAACTGACGAAACCCTGCGGAAATTAACAAAATTAACTGTCAACACTTGAAAATGAAAAACTAAAAAATTTTACAGTAACTTACAATGTGATAATGCTACAACTAACACCTGACAAAATGCAGATTGACATATGACATTCTTAAAAAATCAAACTGACGAAACTAGTCAAATTAACAAAAAGGAAACAGCAAACTGTGAATATGAAAAACTGACAATTTGAAAATAACTAAATTAAGCAAACAGATTAAGATTTTATTGGCAAACTGACATATTTACAATATCTAAACTGACGAAAACCTAGCAATTAACAAAATGAAACTGGCAAACTGATACAATGAAAACACTGACAAAATAACAAATCTTACATATGAAATGACTTAAACTAACAACCTGACAAAATGCAATGACAATCTGACATTCTTACAAAATCAACTACGAAAACAGCCAAATTGAGCAAACATGAAACTGTGAAAATGAAATTTACGAATTTGATAATGACTAAAACAAGGCAAACTGACACAATGTTTTATTGACAAACTGACAATATTACAATATCAACCGACCAAAGCCTACAATTAACAAATGAACTGTCAAACGAAAATGTGAAAATAAAATTCTGACAAAATGACAAAGTTAAATATGAACATGACTTTAAACCTAACACCTGACAAAATGCAAATTGACAATCTGACATTTCTTACAAAATCAAACCTGACGAAAAACTAGCAAATTGACAAATGAAACTGTGAAAATGAAAACGACAATATGAAATGACTAAACAATGCAACTGACAAATGTTTATTGACTAAACTTGACATATACAATTTCAAACGTGAAGGTAACCTAGCAAATTAACAAATCAAACTGTCAAACTGTGAAAATAAAAATCTGACAAAATGACAAGTTACAATTATGAAAATGACTTAAAACTAACAACATGACAAAATGCAATGAAAATCTGACATTCTTACAAATGAAACTGACGAAAACCAGCAAATTAACAAATGAAACAGTCAAATGTGAAATGAAAATCTACATAATGACAACTTACATAGAACTTGACTTAAACTACTTCCTTGACAAAATGCAATTGAAATGCTGACATTCTTACAAACTCAAACTGATTGAAAACTAGCAAATTGACAAATTGAAACTGTGAGAAATGAAAAACTGAACGAATTTTGAAAATTGACTAAATCCAGCAACTGACACAAAGTTATTGACATAACTGACATATTACAATATCAAACTGACGAAAACTAGCAAATTAACAAAACTAAAAACTGTCAACTGTGAAAATAAAAATCTGACAAAATGACAAAGTTACATAAGAAAACGACTTAAACTACAACCTGACAAAATGCAATTGACAATCTGATTCTTTACAAAATCAAACTGACCCGTGAGTCATTGACAAAATGAAACTGTGGAAATGAAAAACTGACTGAATTTTGAAAATGATTAAACAAGTCAAACCTGACAAAATGTTATTGAACAAAATGAACATATACAATATCAAACTGACAAAAACTAGCAAATTAACAAAATGAACTGTCAAACTGTGAAAATTGAAAATCTGGACATATGACAAACTTACTATAATGAAATTGACTTAAACTAACTTCTTGACAAAATCAATTGACATCTACATTCTTAAAAATCAAACTGACCGAAAACTAGCAAATTGACAATGACTCTTACTATGAAAATAATAACTTTCAATTTGAAAATGACTAAAACTAACAACCTGGAAAATGCAATTGACAATCTGACATTCTAACAAAAACAAAATTGACGAAAATACAAATAACTAAACATGAAAACTGTCAAACTGTGAAATGAAAATGTAAAAATGACAACACACTATATGACATTGACTTAAATAACTCCTGACAAAAAACAATTGACTCTGACATTCTTAACAAAATCCAACTGACGAAAATTAGCAAATTGACAAAAATAAACTGTGAAAATGAAAAACTGACTAATTTTGAAATGACTAAAACAAGCAAACTGACAAAATGTTATTGACAAAGTTGACAATATTACAATATCCCACTGCGAAAAACTAACAAACTAACAATATACAATATTCAAACTGACGAAAACTAGCAATTAACACGAATTAAACTGTCCAACTGTGAATATTAAACCTGAAAAATTACAAACTTTCAATGTGAAAATGACGAAAACTAACGAACGTGACAAAATGCAATTGACATCGGACATTCCTTACAAAATCAAGCTGACGAAAACTAGCAAATTAACAAAAAGAAACGAGTCAAACTGTGAATATGAAAAACTGACAATTTGAAATAACTAAAATATAGCAGACAGATAAGATTTTTATTTGCAAATCTGACAATATTAACAATATCAACTGACGAAACCTAGCAAATTAACAAAAATGCAACTGTCAAACTGTGAAATGAAAAACTTGACAAATAGCAAACTTACATATGAATGACTTAAACTAACACCTGCAAAATGCATTGACAATCTGACATTCTTAAAAATGCAACCTGACGAAAACTAGCAAAATTGACAAAAACGAACGAGAGGAGGAGAGAGGGGGGAAATGAAAAACTGACAATTGGAAAATGACTAAAACAAGCAAAATACAAAATGTTATTGACAACTGACGAATATTACAATATCAAACGACGAAAACAAGCTAAATTAACACAATGAAACTGTCAAACTGAGAAAGGAAAATCTTGTCAAATGACAAATACACTATGAAAATGACTAAAACTACCAACCTGACAAATGTCAATTGCAATCTGACATTCTTACAAAATCTAACTGACGAACACTAGCAAATTAACAAAATGAAACAGTCAAACTGTGAATATGAAAAACTGACAATTGAAATGACTAAAATAAGCAAACAGAAATCTTTATTGCAAAACTGACAGATGACAATATCCCACTGACGAAAAGCCTAGGAAATTAACGAAATGAAACTATCACACTGTGAAAAGAAAAACTGCATAATTATCAAACTTACAATGTGAAATATGACTAAAACTAACAACCTGACAAATGTGCAACTTGACATTCTGACATTCTTACAAAATCAAACTGACAAAAACTAGCAAATTGACAGAATGGAAACTGTGAAAATGAAAATGTACAATTTCGATATGACTAAACAAGCACACTGATAAAATGTTATTGACAATCCTGACAATATTACATATCAAAACTGACGAAAACCTAGGCAAATTTAACAAGATAAAACTGTTAAACTGTGAGGAAATTGAAAAACTGACAAAATAGCATCTTACAATATGAAAATAGACTTAAACTAGACAACCTGCCAAATGCATTGACAATCTGACATTTCTTTACAGTATCAAACTGCCGTAAACTAGGCAAATTCCAAAATCAACTGTAAAATGAAAACTGACAATTTGAAAATGATAAAACAAGCAAACTGACAAAATGTTTATTTGTGGGGACATAAGTGAGCAATATTAGGAAGCAATATCAACTGACGAAACTTAACAAACTAACAATAGTAAATATCACAACTGACGAAAACCTAGCAAATTGACAAATTAAACTGTCAAACTGTGAAAATGAAAAACTAAAAAATTACAAACTTACAATGTGAACATGACTAAAACTAACAACCTGACCAAATTCAATTGACCATCTGACATTCTTAACAAAATCAAACTGACGAAAACTAGTCAAATAACAAAAGAAACCAGTCAAACTGTGAAATATGAAAACTGTACCAATTTGAATAACTAAATAAGGCAAACAGATAAGATTTTATTGGCAAACTGACAATATTACAATATCAAACTGACGAAAACCTATCAAATTAACAGAATAAACTGTCAACGATAAAATGAAAAACTGACAAATAACTAAACTTACAATATGAAAATGTCTAAAACTAACAACCTGACCAAATGCAATTGACATCTGACATTCTTACAGTATCAAACTGACGAAAACTAGCCAAATTGTACAAATTAAACTGTGAAAATTGAAAAACTGACAATTTGAAAATGACTAAACAAGCACTGACAAAATGTTATTGACAACTGACAATATTCAAATCAAACAGTCGAAACCTAGCAAATTAACGAAATAACTGTCAAACTGTGAAAAATGAAAAACTGACACAAATAACAAACTTACATATGAAAATGACTAAACTAACAACCTGACAAAATGCAATTGAAATCTGACATTCTTAAAAAATTAAACTAACGAAAACTAGCAAATTGACAAATGAAACTATGAAATGAATAACTTCAAATTTGAAAATGAATAAAACAAGCATACTGACAAATATTTTGACACCCTGACAAATATTACAATATCAAACTGTCGAAAAACCTAGCAAATTAACAAATGAAACTGTCCAAACTTGTGAAAATGAAAACAGACAAATTACAAACTTACAATGTGAAACTGATTCAAAGAACACCTGACAAATGCAATTGACATCTGACCATCTTACAAAATCAACTGACGAAAACTAGCAAATTGACAAAATGAAACTGTGAAAGAAAAATTTACCAATTTGATAATGACTAAAACAAGGCAAACTGACGAAAAAAATTTATTGACAAACTGACAATATTTACAATATCAAACCGCCAAATTCCTAGTCGAAATTAATCAAAATGAAACCTGTCAAACTGTGAAACTGAATATCTGACAAATGACAAAGTTACAATATGAAAATGACTTAAACTAACAACCTGACAAATGCAATTGCAATCTGACATTCTTACAAATACAAACTGGACGAAAACTAGCAAATTGACAAATGAAACTGTAAAATGAAAAACCGACAATATGAAAATGACTAAACAAGCAAACTGACAAAATATTATTGACCAAACTGACAATATTACAAGTCAAACTGAGTTAACTATGCAAATTAACTAAATCAAACGGTCAAACTGTGAAAATAAAAATCTGACAAAATGACAAAGTTACAATATGGAAAATGACTAAAACTACAACCTGACAAAATCAATTGGACAATCTGACATTCTTACAAAATCAAACTGACGAAAACTAGCAAATTGACAAAATGAAACGTGAAAAATAAAAACTGACAATTGAAAATGATTAAAACAAGCAAACTGACAAAGTGTTATTGACAAACTGACAATATTACAATATCCACTTACGAAAACTAGTAAAATTAACGAAATGAAACTGTCTCACTTGAAAATTTAAAAATAACTGACAAAATTACAAACTTACAATGTGAAAATGACTAAAACTAGCTTCCTGACATAAATGCAATGACAATCTGACATTCTTAAAAAATCAAACTGACGAAACTACAAATTGAACAAAATAAACTATGACAATGATGAACTTTCACTTTGAAAATAACTAAACAAGGCAAACTGACAAATTCAATTGATGATCTACATTCTTACAAAACCAACTTACGGCAATACCAGCAAATTCAACAAATGAAACAGTCCCAAACTGTGAAAATGGAAATCTGACATATGACAAACTGACAATATGAAAATGACTAAACTAACAACCTGACAAAATTGCAGATTGACCATCTGACATTCTAACAATATCAAACTGACGAAAACCTAGCTAATTAAAAAAAATGAAACTGTCAAACTGTGAAAATGAAAATGTGACAAAATGACAAACTAACTATATGAAATTGACTTAAAAACTAAATTCCTGAAAAAATGCAATTGACAATCTGACATTTTTACTAAATCAAACTGACGAAAACTAGCAAATTGACAAAACGAAACTGTGAAAATGAAGAATGACAATTTGAAAATGATTAAAACAAGCAAATAAACAAAGTGTTATTAACAAAATGACAATTTTACAATATCAAACTGACGAAAACCTAAGAAATTAACGAAATGAAACAATAAATGTGAAAATTTAAAAAAAACTGAAAAATTACAAATTTAAAAATGTGAAAATGACTAAACTAATTCCTGCAAAATGCAATTGACAATCTGACTTTTTACAAAATCAAACTGACGAAAATTAGCAAATTGACAAAAGAAACTGTGAAAATGAAAACTGAAAATTTGAAAATGACTAAAACAAGCAAATGACAAATGTTATTGACAAACGACATTATTACAATATCAAACTGAAGTATCCTAGCAAATTAACAAAATGAAACTGTCAAAACTGTAAAAATTAAAAATTGACAAAATTGCAAACTTACAATATGAAAATGACTAAAACTAACACCTGACAAAATGCAATTGACAATTGACATTCTGACAATATCAAACTGACGAAAACTAGCAAATTAACAAAATGAAACTGTCAAACTGAAAAAATGAAAATCTACAAAATAAACAAACACACTATTTTAAAATTGACTTAAACTAACTTCCTGACAAAATACAATTGACAATCTGACATTCTTACAAAATCAAACTGACGAAAACTAGCAAATTGAAAAAATTAAACTGTGAAAATGAAAACTGACAATTTGAAAATGATTAAAACAAGCAAACTGCCCAAATGTTATTGACAAACTGACAATTTTACAAATCAAACTTACGAAACCTGGGAAATTAAAAAAATGAAACTGTCAAACTGTGAAAATGAAAAACTGACAAAATAACAAACTTACAATATGAAAATGATTAAAACTAACAACCTGACAAAATGCAATTGACAAACTGACAATATTACAAAATCAAACAGTCGAAAACCTAGCAAATTAACAAAATGAAACTGTCAAACTGTAAAAATGAAAAACTGACAAAATTACAAACTTACAATATGAAAAGGACTAAAACTAACAACCCTGACAAAATGCAATTGAAAATCTGACATTCTTAAAAATCAAACTAACGAAAACTAGCAAATTGACAAAATGAAACTATGAAAATGAATAACTTTCAATTTGAAAATGAATAAAACAAGCAAACTGACAAAATATTATTGACAAACTGACAATATTACAATATCAAACTGTCGAAAACCTAGCAAATTAACAAAATGAAACTGTCAAACTGTGAAATTGAACAACTGACAAAATTTACACACTGACAATATGAAAATGACTAAAACTAACAACCTGACAAATGAATGACAATTGACAATTCTAACAAAAAAAAAATTTGACGAAAACTAGCAAATTACAAAATGAAACTGTAAAACCCTGTAAAAATTAAAATTGACAAAATTGCAAATTACAATATGAAAATGACTAAAACTAACATCATGACAAAATGCAATTGACAATCTGACATTCTTACAAAATCAAACTGACAAAAACTAGCAAATTGACAAAATCAAACTGTGAAAATTAAAAACTGACAAAAATACAAACCTACAATATGAAAATGACTAAAACTAACAAACTGACAAAATGTTATTGACAAACTGACAATATTACAATATCAAACTGACGCTAACTAGCAAATTGACAAAACTAAAAACAAAAGTCAAACTGTAAAAATAAAATCTGACAAAATGACAAAGTTACAAAAGAAAACGACAAAAACAACCTCTA
>JAMZAV010009620.1:0-20994 GCA_024449915.1 Sweltsa coloradensis | reverse complement strand
ATTCCCATGTGCAACGATTATGATTTTATTTACCGATCGATAAACGAAAAAATTAGGCCAAACTTTTTTGCTACCCCCCTGGACGTGGAATTTTTGAAGTACCCTTTTTTGTTCCTTCTATTTGCTCAAAAACGGTTTTTCCACGCAGCGCGTCTTTAGGGAGGTGCCCCCCCCCCGTCCATCCCCCCCCCCCTCGGGGCGGGCCCGGGCCCCCTGATGAGAGCGGGGCTACGTAGTGTTAACAGATGCTACCCGCCTTTTTGTTTGTTTTTGTGCTTCTTGGAAATTTAGTTCTGTGATTTTCATTTAGTTTTTGTTGTGATTGTCGTTCATCTTTTCCTAAATTTTATCAGTTAACATTAAAAATGCTCCAATTTTATTCTGACGAATGAAAATATTAACATTATTTTTGGAAGAGGGACACTTTTTAAAATATTGGTGTGAGAATTGATAAAAATTTATTATCTTTTCAAACCCGAATTGGCGCGGGGTGGGGGGAATGCATCTCGATAGAGCTTGTGTTGCCCTTTGGGGCGTTACTACAATATGGGGTGTGAAGAGGCAGGTTGACAATGGGCGCCTCGGCGGGCGAGTGAAGCCGCCAGCAACACACGCACGCCTCAATTTCCCCTACACTGCAGCGGGGGCAGGGGCGAGGTTGCGCTTGGGACTTGGGCCCCTAACGCGTGTTTTGATCTACATGGAAAGGGTTTTTTCACGGAAAAAAAGCGAAAAAGTCTTTGCAAAGCGAGGGGGAAAAATTACAAAATTTCGGAAGAGCAGCTATTATCATCGTTTCGGGAATAATCGTTCGTCGATATATTGACTACAAAACGGCAACCCAAATTTAAAAATCCACGAAATGGTTGAATCTCATCTTGATCCCCCCCAAGTAAGAAAGATTTAAAATTTGGGCACTTATTATTTTGACTTTTAATTACCGTTTTCCCAACGCTAACGGTCCAAGCCCTTCTATGCATTAAAATTAACATAAATTTATTTTAAAAAATCAAAAATGGTTTAAAACTTGACTTGATAAATCCTTTAAAATTAAAACCATGATTGTTTATTTTCAGAAAACGTACGTCTGAGTTGGGGATGATCTTGTACGAAATACATTCATTAAAAAACACAAAATTTCCCAAACAAGCTAAACTAAGAATTTCTTGGCGATTATCGCTAATTTTTATTAGCAACTGAAATGGGTTGGAGGGGGTTACTTTAATATTCTTATAATTTTTTCACTTAAATTTCAAAACCGTATTATTAAAAATTTTTGCGCGGGGTAATTTAAATTTAAACCCGACATTTTTTCCAGAAAAGTTTGCCACAAAAAAGGCATTAAAAAACATTAAAATTTAAAACATCAATTTAAAACACGAGTTTCATGGATAAAAAAATAAATAAAGGAAATGTAAAAACGATTTGAAAAAGTACCCAAAAAAAATTTCTTTTTGTCGATCACAGTTTCCTATACGTTTTGTCCTCTGCTAAAATCTCATTTTTTTAAAATTTAAAAGTCCAGTGACTTAAAGGACAGTATTTATTTGGCTGGACCTTTGATTGTGTGAAATTTTTTGCCGAAACCGAGTAAAAAACATAAGGAAACATTTTGTTATTTGGAAAACCCTAAAATTTTGCTAGAAATTATTTTCTAAGCTAGTACTTGTAAAATGATTGATAAGCAAGATATCAATAATTGCTATACAATCTTTTAGCCACCATTACACAAAAAATGTGAAAACATTGCTTGAAAAAAATTAGTTTTTCTATTTTCTTTGCCTAACCTATTCACCTGGTTGAGAGTTTTGAATATTTAGGGAGTCAAAAAAATTAAAAATTTCATATCAATTCTCCCAAAATATAAAATAATATTTTGATTGATCGCGATACTATTGTATCCATCGATATGGTAACTTTTTACGTTTTTGAAAATTTCCAATATATCAAGGGGGGGGGGTAATGCCTGTGTATTTTCTGTACCGTGAAATAAACGGGGGCGGGAAAAAAAAAAAATTTTTAAAGGCTGGGAATTTAAAAAAAAATACAATTCAACGCGTCGTTAGTCATGAAACAAATACCACTACTGTACCCGCTGTCAAAAAGGGAGTTATCTTTTTATTGGCGCTAAATTCAAATTTTAAAATCCCAATCCCCAAAAATTACACGATTCGGTGGCAATTAGTATCACAATAATCACGCAGCAATATTAATAAATTTTTTGATTTAGTTTTTTTTTGACATCCCCCGAATATTTATAGCTTCAAAAAATCAAAAAGAGTCACTAGAAAAAATTTCCATTTTTCACATTTTTTTTACACCAGTTTTGTACATTTTAAAATTCAAAAGCAATTCTACCAAATGCTGCATCAGATGTATCAAGATTTACTTTACACCAACACGGTTTACTTGTTTTTAAAGGGGAATATTTTTTTAAGACCTTGTTTTTTAACCCCAAAATTTTACTTAATAATCATGCAATGGCATTAAAATTTTAAATGCCCAGGAAATGCATGCGTCGTTGAGTTATAAACTTTTGGCTTTGGGGGGGGGGTAGTGTATTGGCACATCACAGATTCTTTATTATACTGACCATATTACTACAAACATTACCCTTTGGCTTTTTTTTTTGCAACAATTCATGTTACATGCTATTTCATTTAAAATACCAAATTTTCATCCCCAAAACAAATTATTTCAAAATGCTTTATTCCTAGCATTTTAAAATAATATTAAGCCTAAAAATACTGGGAATATTTCAGCGTACTCCGCCTTCCGCCCCTGTGCATTTGTTGAAGTAAACCCAAATCCAAACCCGTGTGGCAAAAAAAAATATAGTCATTTAAAGCCCCTGAAAAATTAAACAATAGTTTTAAAAGCATTACAAACATTAGGTAATAATTAAGTATAAGACTTCATTTTCTAAAATGCTACAGCCAGCATAAAAAAAAAATTTCAGTTGATTGATATATGTTTTTTAAGGCTTGTAAAAAAAGAACAAAAATTTTTTTTTTGCAATGAAAGGAAAAAAATTTTAAAATTTTGCTTTTTGTTTAAAAACCTGGTTTGCACGATTACGAAGCTCAAGCCTATACATACAACACTTTGCTTGTTGTCATAAAAACAGAAAACTTTTACAATGAAGCTTTAAAATTTTAAAAAACCAAAAAAAAAAATTACAAAGTAATGACCCTGGATTGTTTAAAAAGTTGTCACTATTTAAAAAAAAATGAACAATAAAACACTTTTTGACATCCATACTTAAAGCGTGTAATCTAGTTATCCTTGTGACAACTATGAAAAGTAACATAGCAATCAATCCTTACTGGCTTTCATGGGTAAGATTTAAAATATAAAAACTAAAAAATGTCATTAAAATAAAAAAATTAAAAACTATATTCACTGATTTTATTTAAAAGTAAAATGGTAAAAAAAATTTTTACAGTCAGAAAAAAAAAGGTAGTATAAAAGAACAGGTGAACAGGGGTCAAAAGTGGTAAAATCTATAACTTTAGTCCTACGTTCGTACTGGTACTCTAAAATTTTAAAAATTTTCCCAAATTAAAAGTCGTTTGAGCATTTGTGGGTAATAAAACTCTTTTCACAGGGCCCCTTAAAAGATTGTTAAAGTAAAACCCTCGCGCTTACGAGGGACTATCACTAGCCCGCTCCCTTTTTTTTTTTGGGGTTGTGCCGTGGCACAAAATATTTCTCAACACCGGCAATCCCACTAAATCGCCGACTGTTTCCGCTCGATCGTTCCGTTGGGTGTGGAGGGTGAGCTGGCGGTGGGAAGTGACACGAGCTTGGGTGGTATGGGTGGCGGTGGGGGGAGGTTACTGACCCGGGGGGAGAGCAGCGGGGGGTGGATGTTGAGGTCCTGGGTCTTGCGGTGGGGGAACTCAAAACTCCTCGTACGACATGTTGTTGAAGTTGTTCGTGGGCGTCTGCGCGATGGACGACGAGGAAGGAAACTCCGCGTAGCCAGAGTCTCGGAGGTCGCCGTTGGTGTCGAGGTCGGAGTCGAACGTGATGTCGACCACGCTGTCGATGCTGAAGATCGCAGGGGCGGATCCCTGGGGAAATGGATAAAGAGTGTTGAACTCAACTAATATTGAAAGTGTAGGCCTATGTGCGTCTGGGAATGACGTATTTACTGGATTATAGGCCGCCATCGAGTAATGGCCGCACCCCTATTTTGACGACTCAACTTTTAAAGAGTAGGTTATAAATAATTTTGCAACGGTTCACAAAAAGGCCCAATTTTATTTTTTAAAAAGTTGATTTTTTAAAAATATACCCGAGGCCTTACTCGCATAAATACATTTAAAACCTTTTTTAAATAAAATTTGAGGTGAATTCCTGGGGGGCACAGGGGCCCAAGACAAAAGGGACAGAATCAGAAAAACAAACATTAAGTTTGACTATGTCAGGGGTGTCCATCATTACCCCCACCCCCCTCCAAAACAGAGAAGAGTAAAAAATAATAAAATAAACTATGTCTTGTGGCATCATATGAATCGGTTTTTTTGAGAACCGAATAAAAATAAAAAAAATAATAATAATAATAATAATAATAATAAAATAAAAATAAAATATAATAATAATAATAATAATAATAATAAAATAAAAAATTAATAAAAAAACAAACATTTTTCAATGTACAAAAAATACAGAAAATATAAGAACATAAAACTTATATAGTGGGGGCATAGGGTATAAAAACATGTTTCCTCGCTAAGGTGAAAGAGCTTGTATCGGTATCAATCGTTCGTTTTGATCCATAATAAAAAAATTTTGTGGTAAAGGGTTTTTTGTATTTTGGCTGGGGCCCGGGGCCATATCTAAAACAGAGGGCCGCCGCTTTTTCGAATTTTAAACTAGCGTATCTTCGTAAGATTTGACCTTTTCAATTTAAAAGGTCCCAATTCAAAAGGTAATGAAAAAATTTTAAAATTAAGGTAACAATTTTCACAAAAACCCATATGTTTGGGTATTTAAAAAAACTCTAACTTTTTACTTTACACTTTCTCGTTAGGAAACTTTTTTACGGGGTAAAAAGGTTTTACATTTTTTTAAAGTTGCATTTTTGGAAATTTATTTCTATTGTTTAAAATGAATCCATCTTTCATTTTCGAAAATTTAAGCCTTGATTTTGTAATTGAAGCATGGCATTGTAATGAATATATCTCTACTGTTGATTTTTCATGTTTCAAATACATTTTGCCCGAGGACAGTTGGTGAAAAAAATTAGAATTTGGATAAATCGAATTCGTTATGAACCGAACTTAAAAAATTTTGTATGGGTAAATTTCGATTTTTACGGCCCTTTCCCTGGGCAAAAAACAAGAGGCCGCCGTCTTTAAAACATTTTAACAAAAAATTTTTAAAAAGTATTTCGCCTTTTAAATTCAAAAGGTACCATTGAAAAGGTAAAAAAAAGAGCTACAAAACATATATCAAAAATTTTCCAGAATTTTAATTTTTTTTGGGTTTATGTTTGTTTTGAATTTTTGTTTTTTTAACGATTTTTTCGAGCACAATAGGTATAACAACTATGTATGGGGGAATAATCGACGTTTTGTTTCGTGATTTAACAATTTTGATGGGAAAAATTTCGATTTTTTTTTGGGGCCTTTCCCGGGCAAAAAACAATGGCCGGAAAATGAACCCTTTTTGACTCGCATATCTTTAAAAATATATATCCATTTTTAAATTTACGATACCGTTAAAAGGTAAAAAAGGGGGAAAAAAAACTATAATTATCTTTTGTTAAAACTTTTAATATTTACTGGGGTTATTTTAAAAAAATTTAAAATTATTTACCACATCGTCATCGGTATGGAATTATGGCGCATATTTTTAATGACAAAACGTTTTTTGAATATTTTTTTGGCTTGTTTATCCGAGCAATTTTTTTTAGTATTAAATGACCCTTACTTTATATTTCCGACAAATTATCCCGAGATATGATTTTTAAGCGAGGCATGTTAAAAATAATAATGCATCGAGTATTTGACTTGATGTTTTAAACACATTTTGTAAGCACAATAAATTGTAAAGGATTATGTATCTGGTACAACGATTCGTTTTGAAACGTACTTTAACAATTTTTATGAGGGGCCCTTCGCAAAAAAAAAAAAAGATGGCCCCCGAAAAAAAAAAATTTTAAACTTACATTTTTCTAAGAAAAATTGCAGATTCATTTTAAAAGGTACGGTTGGAAAAAGGTAATTAAAGGAACAAAAAGTATAATTTGCAATTTTTACGAAAATTTTATATTTACGAGGGTTTTCTTTTTACTACACCATTTTTACAGTTATGGGAAAAAATAAACGTATATACCCTATGTAATATTTTGTTAACCTTGTTTTATAGTAAAAACGACTTTGACGCTGTTATTTTGGTACCCTAGACGAAAAATTTAATAAAAAGTTCTTCCCCCGGGATTGAACCCGGGGACCGTTTGGGAAAGAGTTGACATTGACATCTAGGGCCCCCAAATTCAAACCCCGGGGGAGGTTTTTTTAAATTTCTGTCTTAAATATTTTTTTTTGTTTTTTAGAGATTTTCGTGGCCGAAATTATTCATACTGTCATACTTTTCCATCTGGTCCGGTTCAAACCCCCGGGGGGAAGAACTTTTATTAATTTTTTGTCAATGGTACCAAAAAAAACGCGTCAAAAATCGCTTTATATAAAAATAAGGGTTTAAAAAAATATATCATATTATGTTTTATTTTTTCAAACTGTAACAATCGAGTGTAGTAACAAGATTTCCTCAGTAAATATAAAAATTTCTAAAAATTGCAAATTTTTTACTTTTTTTTCCTTTAATTTTACCTTTCCAACGGTACCTTTGAAATGAATCTTAAATTTTCTTAGAAAAATTAACTTCAAGTTTTTTTCCGGCCTCTTTTTTTTTTTTTGCGCGGTCCTCTCAAAATTGTTAAAAACTTTCATAAAAAGAATCGATTGATACCCAAAACATAAACCCTTTCTCTTATTGTGCCTCAGAAATGTGTTTAAAACTCAAGATAAAATACCGATGCTATATTATTCATTTACACATGCCGTCGCTTCAAATACATTACTCGGGATATATTTCGGAAAAAAATATAAAGTAAGGACTCATTGAAAACTAAAAAAAGGTATGCTACATAAAAAAAGCCAAAAATATTCCAAAAAAAGTTTTTTTCATGTAAATTATGCGCCAAAAAGTTCCATACCATGGGGAGGGGGGTAAATAATTTTTAAATTTTTGTAAAAATAACCTCATTTAAATATTAATGTTTCAACAAAATGATAATATATATTTATTTCTTTTTAAATTTCCTTTTCAAAGTATACGTAAATTAAAAAATCGGAAAATAACTTTTAATGATATGCAGTCAAAAGGTTCATTGGCGGGCCCTCTTGTTTTTTTCCCTGGGGAAGGGTCAGAAAAAAATCGAAATTTTTTTCCCCTCAAAAATTGTTAAATCCAAAAACAAAACGAATCGATTGATACCCCATACTAGTGTTTCACCTATTTGCTCTGAAAAAAAAAATTTTAAAAATCAAAAAAACTCAAAAAAAACATAACCTTAAAAAAAATTAAACTTTCTGGAAAATTGTTGTACACATTTTTAGCTCTTTTTATTTCCTTTTTTTAAAAGTACCTTTAGAAATTTAAACGGCGAAATACTTTTAAAGATTTTTAGTTAAAATGTTCAATGACGGCGGGGCCTCTTGTTTTTGCCCCCGGGAAGGTCTCAGTAAAAAATCGAAATTTACCCATTCAAAATTGTTTAAATTCGGTTTATAACGAAACGATTTTTTACCAAAAATTTTAATTTGTTTCACCAATTGTGCCTCGCAAATGTATTTAAACTAAAAAAATCACACAGTAGTAAATATTTTTCACCATGCCTGTTCAAATTTTCATAAACCAGGCTATAAAATTTTCAGAAAAAAAATTAAAGCGTGATTTTTTATAAACATATAAAAATAAACTCCAAAAAAGCAACTTAAGAAATGTAAAACCTTTTTTTTCCCCAGTAAAAAATCGTTTCCCAAAAGAGAAAGTGTAAAGTAACAGTTTTTGGTTTTTGTAAAATAAACCCCAAAAATAAGGGGTTTTCGTGAAAATTGGTTACATTAAATTTAATTTCATCATTTACCTTTCGAAAAGGTACCTTTTTAAATTTAAATCGGGCAAATACTTACAAGTACCTATTTAAAATTCGAAAGCGCGGCCATTTTGTTTTAGATATGGCCGGTCTCAGCCAAAAAACAAGACTCCACCTCGAAATTGTTTATCTGGGGATAAATACGAATCGATTGTCCAGATACATACTCTTTCCCTTTTGGGCCAGGGAAATTACCTATCTCCCCTACTAAAGTTATAAATTTTTTAATAAAAAATAGAAAAAGAAATAGTTCTAATTTAAAACCCTTTCGAAAGTTTGGGTCAAAACTAACTTTTTTAACTGGGTTTTTAAACAAAATTACTGTTTAGGGAAAATAATAAGTTTTTTGAGATGGGGAACTTTTTTACAGAGTATTTAAAAGGGGTCTAATGAGCCTATTTTTTTTTATTCAGTTGATTTTTTAAAAACAATTTTATGTGTGTGTAATCAGATTTTTTTGGGGTTGAAGTTTTAAAAAATAATTTACATATATGTTTTTTTTTTAGACGTTTTTTTTGGGGGGGTTGGATTTGTTTTTTTGTTAAAAAGGGATTTTTTTTTTTTTTTTAAACTTTTTAGGATTGTTAGAAAAAACAAAGCATAGAGTGTTAAAATTTTTAATTTTTGATAAAGAGGGGTTACAGGGTGATCTTCAAAAGATTTTTTAGCTTGCCGGGGAATTCCCTTTTCTTTAAAATTAAAAAAATTTTTTGGTACGGGGGAGAGAAACCCCCAGAATTCAATTCCATACCTTATTGTGCCTAAAAGTTAGAGGAATTTACTAGTTTGGCTGTTGCAATGTTTGCTACAGACTTGTTATTTGTTTTGCAAAAGTGCCAGATTTTAATTTTTTTATTAGCACTTTGTGTGTTCGTGCCACTTGAGTTTTACGTCTATTAGAGTCCCACAAAATTTGGTTGATGCCCTACTATGATTGAGGTATTATTTGTACTATTGCATACTGTTTTTATTTGTATTGTTTTTTGTTTGTATTTTTTTTTGCAGTTTGTTGTTAATTTGTGATGCTGTAACATTACGGGCATCGTAACATTCTACCCGTGGGTCTTTGTGAAATTCAACATTATAGATTTGGTTTCATTTAATAGAAATTTCCCATTATCGTTAAAACCATTCTGTGGCATAAGCAATTTTTTATTTCAGATATTTGTTTTAGAGTTGATATGTCATTGGCTATGGCTATTATGTTTGCATCATCGGCAAAACATTGCAATTGGCGGGGGGACTTATTTGGTTTCTCAATAAATGGGGCGGGTGTTATATAAAATTAGTAAAAAAAAGGGGTAGTTATCATAAGGTTTTATGATTGTATGTTAAAGTGAACAATAAAACTACATTTTTAAAACTTTGTTTAAAAAAAAATTTCTCGGCAATGAAAATCCAATGCCCTCATTTTACTGAAAGTGACTTGGTTTTCCGTTTCTCAAATCAATAACAATTTTTTCTTCAGAACATATGAACTGACTTTATTCGGTTTCTAACTCAAAGGGAAAAATTTTTACACCCTGTAATTAGGCCTACCAGGGGATGATCGAAAAATATTTTTGTTTCTCTAACTACTCGATAGGTCTTGAAAATTCTGGAAAATGGCTATATTAACTCATTACGCAATTTGTGAATGACATAAAAAAGATAGGGTGCCAACGCTAAACCTTCAATGGAGTAGGTGCGGCAAGAAAAACATATTTAAACACAAATACACAAATAAAAATACACTACATAGTCAAAACGATTTTGGTCCACGTGACCTTACTCAGTGCATTCAGTGAGTGTAGAAAAGAGAGACAGAGTTGAAACTTAAACTAGGCCCAGCTGGTTGGCTCTAGCAACTCTACGCATGAGGATGAATTGGGCACAGGGCAGGACGTTTCGGGAAGAGAATTAGGAGAAAACCCGTTTGGGACTGCACGCTAAAGGGGATGGCCTACCCTTTATGACCTTTTCACAGCCTGTGTCATAAAAGGGCTGTCCCACCCACCCTACAAGCCGGTGGAACTGAAAGGAGGGAACTGGCTATCAGTGATCTGCAAATCCCGCCAAAAAACGACTTTAAAACCTACGGTGATTTTCCCCCCCCTCTTCCGCCACCCTGTCACCCAATTCATACTCATTCACTCACCCCTCACCCCGGGGCCAAAACAGCTAGCCTAGTTCAAGTTTAAAACTCAGTTTCTCTCTACCTCACTGGGGAAAGATCACGTGGACCAAAAAAACTTTTTGCTTTTTGGGTTTTTTGTTATTTGAGTTTATATTCATTTTTCCCCGGGGCGCCCTACTACATTTAAGGTAATGATGGCAGTTTGGCCCCCTATCTCTTCATGCATTCCATTCCGCCATTGCTCGCAGCCCTCGTTAATATTTCAAGATTCTTACGCGTTTCACCCTATGGTCCATTTTTTGGATGCCATAGACAAAAAAAAGGATAAAAAAAAGCTCAAAATGCTGTGTAAGATTTTCCCTAAACTAAAGAAAAATAGCATAATCAATTTGTAAAAAGGAAAGGGGATGGCAAAACGGGGGGAAAAAACAGGAGAAAAGCTCATTTGGGAACACTTACAAAACTCAACCTCACAACAAATCTCCATCATACTTTGTAACAAACTTATAAAAAGAAGTAATTTTATAGTTCATACCAGAAATGCATTTAAAGTTTAAACTCATTTAATTCCACTCCACAGCCATTTTCCCCACGTTCTTTTACTCACCCAAACAAAAAAAATATAAAAACTCCAAAAAACGACAAAAAAAATGAAAAAAACTTTTTTTCAAAACGGGAATTTTAAAAAAAAAATATTACCTATCTCAACAACACAAGTTGTTGATCCACAACTTTAAACTCATCTCACTACTAAATGGCCATTTCCCCCCCCCCCCTCCCCTACCTCTCTCAACGCAAAAAAAAAAGCCTATAAAAATGTTAATTCATGAAAAAGGGGTTTTAATTTTAGTCCCTAATAATTTTACAAAACTCTTATTTTAGCAAGTTATGACATATTTTGCATTTTTTTATATGCTATAACTTACCTATATTAAATTTTTTTTAGTATTAGTTGTAACTTTAAAATGATATAATCCACTATTGATATGTATTGATTGTAAATTTTACGATGATATTAGACTGTCAGCAAGATGGTATTTATTAAAATTTCTTTTTTTGTATAGTAGGGTTTAAACCTACTAATCCAATACTAACCCGCAAAAAACTAAAATTACGGGAGAGTGATGGGGTGCGTGCGGCACTTCTGGCCACTGGGCCCTGGCTGGCCAGCGTGAGAAAAGGTATCAGGGGTGCCCCTGGGCCTACCGTCGAAAGTGGCCAAAAAAAAAAAAACAGACCGGTGGTTGGTTTGGCCGCTGTCGTTTTTAAGTCGTTTTGGGCCCGGGGCCCCTGGGGTGATGGCTGGCCATCACTTTAAACCCTGTCGGTTGGCCGCAGCAGATAAAAAGTTAGACCCTCACTGTAAACCCCCACGCACGGGGTGGGGCCACAACATCTTAACCTGCCCCTGTTGGTTGGGGCCCCTTCCCCTGTTGCTGTTTTTTTGCCCCACAGGCGTGAAGATTGGGGTGGCCTCACTTTGCCGGGTGGGGCCGGGTTTGGCCCAGCACGGATAAGTCTGGAAACCCCAAATCGTAAAACCCCACGCAGGGTGGCCCCAACCCTACTAGTAACCTCCCCCGTGATGGTTGGCCGCTGCCGTGTCACTGTTGTTTTGCAGCCACAGGCGTGAAGATGGCGGGCCATCACTTTGCCGGCTGCCGGTTGGCCAGCAGCGATAAGTCATGGACCATCACTTGTAATCCTACGCACGGCTGGCCACAACATACTAGGAACCTGCCCAGTGAGGGGTTTGGCCGCTGCCGTGTCACTGTTTGTTTTACCGCCACAGGCGTGAAGTGGCTGGCCATCACTTTGCCGCTGCCGGTTGGCCAGCATGTAATGTGTTGGCTCATTACTAGAAAACCGTTTTCCCGGGCTAAAATATTTTAAAAATCACCCATCCAGGGGAAAGTCAAATTTGCTATTGTATGTATAGGTGATTATTCCCTAAACACAGCAAGCTTCTTCCGTGGCGCAACGGTTGAGGCTTTGGCTTACAGATGGAGAGTCGCCCTGCTGGACCGAGTTCGAGACACCTAACTTGAAACTTTATAATTACTTTGCAATAATTTCATGGTTGTGTAAACACCCTACAGATGTTCGACTGGGGGTCAGAATTAAGACGAAATTTCCTTTGTGAAGACGATATTATAACAATTATACTTATTATTTTAATTTTTTTTTTTAACCCTATTATTTAGATACCAATCGCGCTGGTTTCCAATGATTTCTAAGCAAACACGAATTGATGGGCCATAAGTGGCCCGCAAGCGGCTGGCCCTCTGGCCGCGCTTGCGGGCCGGGATCTTTGGCCCTTGCCGGTTAAGGGCCGGAAGTGAGCCACCCAAATGACGGCCGGCTGATGGCCGGGGGGACAAAATCAGAGCGAGCCGTAACTGGCCAAAAAATGCGGCCCGGGAAGGCGGCTGGCCAGTTCAGTTCTGGCCAGTCCGCTTGCGGGCCCCTTAGGGCCCATTCAATTGTGTTTGCTGGGGAATTACTTTTCCTATTTGTAACTATACCTTTATTCGAATCTGTTAGCCTTCTTTGCAGTGGATGGTTAAGTGAAAAAAACAATGGGGCTTAACCTTCGCCAATAAAGCCTATTCTTTCTATTCTATTCTATTCTATTTTGGCATTTCCTTCAAACAACATAGGCCCGGCTACATTTAGCAAAATTTGGTGACTTATTCGGTTTGTCAATAACGATTTCTATGTAGGTTCAACATAAGTCAATTTTTGTAAAACTGACTGTAAGTATGCGGATCTTCACAATTCTTTTAAACAATTCTTTTTACAATTTAAAAATCAAAACATTTTTGGGCTGCGCCCCAGACCCCCCATTGTTTCCCAAATACATACTTTTCTCGAAGTGTAGTTTCGTGGTAGTATACAAAATACAAACTTCTTTAAAATAAACCCAAAAATTTTCCCCCCCCCCCCCCCCCCCCCCCCAAATCAAAAACCTGGCTGGCTCCCAATGGGGAAAAGGGATGACATCGATTCCAAAAAACGGAATCCCTCATTGTGACTTAAAGATAGTTTTCCCAGCAAAAAAATTAAAAAATTTTTTTAACAAAAAATTTGTCATTTATTAAATTGGGGTTTGACGTAATTTTTGGAAAAATTTTTTGCAATTTCTGAAGGTCGTAAACTTATCACATATTATTTAAAGGGGAAGGGACCCCCCTTTACATCGCTAATAATTTTTACCTTCTTAAAAAAACCTCTTGGGGGGGGCGGGGGGGGCGTGGTGTCCGGGGAAAAGATTTGTTTTGCTTTTGTCCGAGACTGGAAAACAAAAAGAACTTACAAGTTGATGTCAAAAAACAAAAATAAGTTGCTATTTATATTTATTGTGTGGGGTAGCAAAATTTTGAGTCGAGTATCTCTACTGGAATTGAGCAAAAAAAATATTTTTTTGTCGGGGGGTCCGGTCTTAAACGGGGGGTGTGAAAAAAAAAAAAGCTTTGTGCATATTTGGCGCTACCAAACCCCAACCCCTTTAAATTTTTAGTATGCTAAGTTTTTTGACACTCATGTTTATATTTTTTAAAAATTTTAATTTTTTTTGGCATGCACAAATAATAAATTTTGTGTATTGATATAAACACCTTCATGAAATATCTATAATTGAATATTGTCACACCCAAACCCTAAATAAGTTGTTTGTAATTAAATTAAAATTCTCTCTAAAATCAATTAGATGTTACTCTGTCTTCACTTAGAAAATGCAGTGCTTTGTATTGGTGGGGGTATATGAAAGCACGGTAAAAGGAATGCCCTTTGTGATGAAGAGAAATATTTTTTACCCCACAAGCAAAAATTTTGTGCTAGATACGGGGTTCCTCCGGGTTTTCTGATCCACGTGAGCTAGCATGGATAGAGTTGACAAAGTTGTTATGTGGGAAAAAATTCACCAAGATCAGAATAGCCCAAAAAAACAGCCATATTTGTTTCCCAGGGCAAAATTTCAAAATCTGCCTCGCGCTCATCAATAAGTAATTGATTTCGGGGGGGTAGTGAGCAAAGAGATAACATTTTATCATTTAGTATTTTTTTTATTGTCATTTTTCCTATTTTTTAAGTGTGGTATAGAGGGAAAGGGTTGACAGGTTTGGGGAAAACAAAAAGAACTTAAACCCAGCCTGAAGACTGGGGACAACAAAACTTTTCACCTGCTGATGACAACTGCAGCAATTTAAATTTTTTTGTTTCCTTAAACCCGACGCGTTTGTCTTTCTGTGACTCATCGGGGGGATGGGGACCACAAAAACAGCTAACTACATACAAAAAAACTCACACATAACCAACCTGGGTAGGACGCAAGAAGTAAATCTGCATGCATGTTGTCATCACGCAAGGTTCTTCACACACCTTTATACTGAGACACACCTCACCCAAAACCCATAAGGGGGCTTCCCTCCCAACCTGTGCTCGGGAGACAAAACTTTCCAGGACTCACCCGGGGTTAACCAGGCCCTTGCCAACAAGAAAAAAAGCTCCCCCCCCTGCTGTTGTGGGCCGGGGTCTCTTCTTCTTTCTAAGAAAAAAGGTTAGAGATAGGAAGGGGGATAGCAAAAACACGCAAACCATTGGGGGTTCCCCCTTGCTCGGTGTTTGGGCGCAAAAAAACCATGTCTTACCCTGGATTTGAACCAAAACCCGTGGCAAGGAGAACTGCCCAAACTAATTGTTACTGGGACTCAAAAAAAAGGAAACATACTAAAAGTTGGTTTTGGTGCAGGTGAAGAGGTTAAGGAAAGGCAGTAGGATCTAACGGGTTTCATCCCCTGCTAGGCCCCCCAACCCCCCAGAGGGCAAGGAGCAAACCCTTTTAAGGAACAAGGAACACGGACCCCCCAGAAGGGGGGTGGGTCGCCCCTCTCCCCCAAATAAGAAAATGAAAGTGTAGGGGCAAAAGACGGTTTTACAATTTGAGTCCCAGAAGGGCTAACGGTCGTGGTAAAGGGAAAAACAACTTTAAATTTGCTTCGTTGTCATCAGCAGGTGAAAAGTTTTGCGCCCTCAGCCCTTCAGGGTGGGCTTTTTGTTCTCTATGTTTCCCCAACCTGTCGACCCTTCTCCAATCCTTTGTCATTATTATAAAAACACTACTATAAACTAAATCCAAAATTTTGTAGAAAAACTTTTAATTTAAAAATCTCTAATTTATTTTTGGAATGTTTTTGGATGAAATAAAAGAAATGTTTTCCAAAAATCACAGATTTGCTCCAATCTTGATGAAATTTCATGGAAAACTTAAAATTCTCCACCTATTTTTTAAAGTGAAATTTCTCAATCTTTGAAATTTGAGGACATACTTTTTTTTTTTTTTAAAAAGATTTTCCTTTTTGGCCCATTTTTAAATGGATTTTTTGGATCTTCTCCACCGTTGGGAAACCCCCGATGTACATTGGCTTCAGAAGTAAAATCAGGGGAAATCATGTCCCAACCCCGACACTCACTCGGAAAAACTTGGATTGGCACCTTTAAAAAGTCACCAAAAGCTAGCTAAACACAAAGCAGCCCTGAATTATGAAAGTGGGTGTCTTCCCTATTTGGGGTTTTTATTACAAGAAAACGGCCCAAATTGTTTTCTACACCAGAAAGAAATGAAGAATAAAAAGGCACCCGGCAAAGGGTTAACAGTTTTTAGTGAACCCTTATACAAACCTTGTCCAAATATTAACTATGCCCGGGCTGTGTTTAAAAGCCCCATAGCCCAATAATGCTAAAGTTAACTAGGGCCCCTTATTTTTCCAAATCTTTTAATGACCTCAAAAGTATACTTGAAATAGCGCACCGGTGACGCCCAAAAAGAAACAAATATTCACGAGCGAGGTCAATTTAAGGTAGGTTCTTCCAAAACCCCTTTATCGCTGGTGTACTGGCTGTGGTAAACCTTGTCCCCTAGGGGGGCGGGGTGGGGCCCCTCTAGCTCGCCTCGGACCAAAAGTTCAGGGAGTGGTCCGGTGCTGCTCTCGGTGGCAGGTTTTAGAGGCTTTCTCTGTGATCGCGGTTACATGGCTAGGGGACTACCTTTTCCCTAGGGGGCAGGGGGGGGGCCTCCCCTATGCCGCCTCGGAAACCAGAGTTACGCAGGGGGGTTTCACGGGGCTCTCTCGGTGGGCAGGTTCGAGGCTTGCCCCTTTTACGCTGGTGACATGGTAAAGGGTCTACCTTTCCCCAGGTGGCGGGGGTGGGGCCCCCTTTTGCCCCCTCGGCCCAAGAGTTACGCAGGGAGTGGTCCGGTCTCCCTCTCGGGGGGCAGTTCAGAGGCTTGCTCTGTGTCGCTGGTGTACATGGCTAGTGGTACTCCCTTGTGCCCCTAGTGGAGGGGTGGGGCCCCCTCTATGCTCGCCTCGGACCAATGTTAGCAGGGGGAGTGGTCACGGTGCTGCTCTCGGGGGGCAGGTTAGAGGCTTGCTCTGTGATCGCTGGGGTAAGGGCTATGGTACTCCCTTTCCCTAGGTGGCAGGGGTGGGGCCTCCTCTAGCTCGCCTGGACCAAGATTTACCGGGGGAGTGGTCAGGGTGCTGCTTTCGGTGGCGGGTTCGAGCTTGCTCTGTGATCGCTGGTGTGTCTGCCTCGGGGGCCGGGGGACCTGGGGCTCAATCCCGTCTAGTCCCCACTGCAACAACATTAGGATTATAATCCTTCAGACACTATATAAAACTTTTTAAATAGGAAATATTTTAGGCAAATTAAATAAATTTTTAGATTTTTACTTAATTTTTCAACCTTTCCAAACAACACTTAAAAAATTACCTTATTATTTGAAGTGAAAAACAAACAAAAAGTCAAAAAATGTAACCAAAAAAAATTATTCATTTTTAATTTTTTAAAATTTTTAATTATTTTCTCCGCACTTTTGGACTAGCCCCAAAGTAAATTTTGAAAAGTCTGGTTTTCATTTAACGAAGAATAAATTCATACAAAAAATTTATTTTTTTTTTTAATTAAAAAATTTTTACGTGAAAAAAAAAATTTTTGTTTGCCCGATAGCTTTGTTTTGGAAAAAAATTTATGATTTTGAAGATTCATTTAACTTATGAAACCTTAAAAACACCTTCTATACTGACCCCACCCCCAAAACCAAAAAGCAAATATTTAAAATAGGAAGCTCGCAAACGCTTTTTTAGGGGGCGTGTTGGATGAGCGTATGTTTTTTTTAAACGAAAAAAAACGTAAAATTGCGATTTTTTGCAAATTATTTTTTTGATTTCACTCAAAATTTCACATATAAATTCATAAAATTAAGGGTTTTTGAAAATATCATTACAATCCGATAATGCAGTAGGGTTTATAATTGAAATTTTTTTAAAATAAATAAAAACTTAAAATTCGATTTTCATAAAAAAAAAAATATTTCGATTGCCTCAAATTTCAAATAAAAATATTAATTCATAAAATTAAGGGTTCTGTGAAAAAACCATTACAATGGGTAAAGCATTAGGTGTTATAAGTCGAAGGAATTTTTAAAAAATCAAAAAAATCGTAAAATGCAATTTTAAAAAAAATAATTTTTTTGTTGGCCTTTAAAAAAGTGGCAGTTCTAAGTTCAGAGTTTCAAAGGCCTCGAAAAAATTTCTTTGAAATTAGAGTATGGTTTAGCCGGAATCGTGTTAACAAAAAAAAAAATACAAAAAAAAAAAAAAAAAAAAAAGAAAAAAAACTTCCGTATTTTTTTCTCCAGTGTAGTGAAATGGAATTTTGCATCCCTTGCTTACCTATCCAAAAAATGGCCCATAAAAACAAAAGCTTTTCGGATTAATAAGCGCTTCGTGGAGTCATTTGTTTTTTTTTGAAAAGTGTCTTAGAGAGGCCTATATGGCCAACAAAAATTTTGTTGGAGGTAAGGTCGAAAAAAAACTATAAAAAATTACAAAAATACTTGCAGTTTTCATATTGTTTGGGGTGGCAATCCACGAAAATTTTATCCAAAATGGTTCGGTTCGAGTCGTTTTGGCTATTCGAGTTTCAAAAAATTCGAAAATTTTAAATTTTTCCTTTTTACCCGCCCCTTTTCCCGCGTTATCAGGAAGGCAGCAATTATGTTTTTAAACGCGAAATTGGGCACAAATTTCAAAAAAAAATTTTTCAAAGTTTTGGGGAGGGGCGGGTAGGTAGTCCAAAAAATTTAAATTTAAACCTGGCTTTTGGCTGGGACATATGGTGGGGGGTGCCGGTCAAAGCGCAATTGTGAGTATAATAACGTTTGTAGGCAATAAGCTCAAAATACTTCTCCAAAATATTGCGTTACACAAAAAATGCAAAATTTTCGAATTTTGGTGCGGTCCCGGGGTATCGAAACTTTTGGGTGAAAAAACTGTCGGAAACTTAGAAAACTGAAGGCTAAATTTTGAGCTTAAAATTAAACGATTCTCACTTCATGTGCTTGTTTTTTTTTAAAATTTAATTTAAATTGTCCGGGAATTTGTGAGGGGCTCCTACTAAATTTGTTTTTTTTTAAGTTGTGCATTATCAATTTGTTTTTTTTGGTAAATAATGAATTGCGCGAATTTTTATTAAGACGCAAATTTTCAAACTTTCAAACATTTTTGCCATCTCTTACGATGGGCTACGAAAAAATCCTTTGGGAAAAGTTGGGATTCGCTTTCGTTCCGAAAACTTTTGGAAAAATTTGTTCGGGTTGAAATGAAAAAAAATGGCTTCGCACACCCAATATTGTCAAATTTTTCCAAAGTACTTTTTTAAAAAGTTTTTAAGTGTTCAAAACTAATTTATAGGTAAAATTTAATAAAGTGTGAATTATTGGCTATACCTGTCTTTTAAAATAAAGAAAACTATGTAGGTAACGATATTTCGATGACTATTCAGTCGTCTTCAACGGGTTTAATGACACCTGCTCTAAAAGTTTCATTATTATAATTAGGTAACATTTGTCGCACATGGGATAGGTTTCAAGTGACTACGTACCATGAGGGCCTGGGGGGTAGGTTTTCAAGTGAGCGTACGTACCTGAGGATCCATGGGAGTAGGTTGCAAATGGCGTACGTACCCTGAGGCGCATGGGAGTAGGTTGCAAGGACGTACTACCCGAGGTCCATGGGGGTAGTTGCAAGTGGCGATTTCCCTGAGATCACTGGGTGTAGGTTGCAAAATGACTACGTACCCCTGAGGGTCACATGGGGAGTAGATTGCAAGTGAGCGTACGTACCATGAGGATCGCAGGGAGTAGGGTTGCAAAGGGGCGCGTACCATGGGGGATCGAAAGGGATGGTTGCAATGAGGTACGTACCATGAGGATCGCATGGGAGTAGGTTGCAAGTGAGCGTAGTACCTGGGGTCGCATGGGAGTGGGTTTGAAAGTGAGGGGTACGTACCATGGGGATCACATGGAGTAGGTTAAAGTGAGCGTACGTACCATGAGGGATGCGGGAAAAGGGTTGAAGTGAGCGTACGTACCATGAGGACCAGGGGATGGGTTTTGCAAGTGAGCGTACGTCCCAGAGTCCATGGGATATTTTGCAAGTGACTTACTACCTGAGGATCGCAGGGGATAGGTTCAATGAGCGTACTACCATGGGGATCCATGGGAGTAGGTTCAAAGTGAGCGTACGTCCCATGGGGGTCACGGGGATATTTTTGCAAGTGAGGTACTACCATGAGGATCGCAGGGAGTAGGTTGCAAGGAGGACTACCATGGGGATCACTTTGGGATAGGTTGCAAGTGAGCGTACGCACGATGAGGATCGCATGGGAGTTTTTTGAAAAGTGAGCGTACCACCAGAGGATCACAGGGGATGGGTTGAAGTGAGCGTACGACCATAGGATCCCATGGGAGTAGTTGCAAGGAGCGTAGTACCATGAGGCCCCACTAGTGCGCACTTGAGTAGGTTGCAAGTGAGCGTACGTACCATGAGGATCCAGGGGAGAGGTTGCAAGTGAGCGTACGTACCATGAGGATCCATGGGAGTGGGTTTTGCAATGGGGTACGTACATGAGGATCCATGGGAGAAAGGTTGCAAGTGGGGTACGTCCATGGGATCCATGGGAGTGTTGCAATTTGACGTACGTACCATGAGGATCGCAGGGGAGTGGTTGCAAGTGAGTAAGTCCCCATGAGGATCACATGGGAGTAGGTTGCAAGTGAGCGTACGTACCATGAGGATCGCATGGGAGTAGGTTGCAAGTGAGCGTACGTACCATAAAAAAGGGGGGGGGGGGGTTTTACAAAAGGACCGGGGGGGTGGTTTAAAAATGAGCGTACGTACCGGGGAAAGGGAGTAGTGGTTCGGGGAAATAAGAAAAGGGGAGTTTTCAATGGGGTTTACGAAGGGGAAAAAAAATCCCTGGGATGGGTTGCAAGTGAGCGTAGTACCATATCCGGGGGTGTTAAAGGGGACGTACCTAGGATCGCAGGGAGTGGGTTTGCAAGTGAGCGTACTACCATGAGGATCCAGGGGATATTGCAAGTGGCGTCGTACCATGAGGACCATGGGGTATTTGAAGTGAGCGACGCCCATGGGATCACAGGGAGTGGGTTTGCAAGTGAGCGTACTACCATGAGATCCATGGGAGTAGGTTGCAATGGGTACGTCCATGGGGACCTGGGAGGGTTGCAAGGGGGGCCGACCATGAGGTGCAGGAGTGGTTGCAATGAGGTACAAAGGGGATAAAGGGGGTTCAAGTGAGGTAGTCCATGGGTAAAAAGGGGGGAATTTTGAATGGGGGGCCT